>JAAXYW010000468.1:0-36802 GCA_036851895.1 Orthonychiurus folsomi | reverse complement strand
ATAGTCAAGAGACCGAGAATTCATTTGATCTAATTATGGTGTATATTATATTTGTGTGTTTGGCTCTAATTGCAAATCAAATTGGATGTTCAATTTATTAATGCTCTTTCCGTTCATACGTTGTTTGACTGCAAATTTATTCGATTTCTTTCTTCTCTTTCATGTTAGAAACAAATTATTTGCACTTAGTAATTGAACGTCTAAAAATGTCATACCCTGTGCAGTTTTGAGGTTAAAAGTTTTAGTTAAGGAATCTTTGAAAATAGCATACAACCTAGTTGATGTCCTATATACATGTTTTTAATTAAGCCTGTCGACTTGGTTTCTGTGGTGCTAAGTCATGTACTTTGATGCCCAGGCTATGTATAGAACGGACTAATACGGGTGCACCTAATCCAATGTGCACAATTCCGCTTCCGACAAACTGGCGACAGTAATATATTAATTATTATTAATCCTAGTGTCTTAGGTTTTTAAGACATAAGAGATATGTTTTTTACATCCCGACGTCGGATTCGTCCGAAAAGGATATATCCAACGTTATACATACATGCATACATATGCAAGTCTTTCATAAACCGAGGTACTCAAATAATTATTAAGGGATTCACTGATAGCTACAACCAGCAAAATGATTTGAATGAAACTTTAATTAAGATCGATGATATAAAAATGAATAGTTAAACCATTACTTTCACTAAATGCTTACAATAATCGCGTGACTCTGACAAGCAGGATTCAAAAACACGATTTTGCAATAACATGTTCAGGAGGAAGCAAGCAAGCTGTTTGCAATAGAAAAACGGAGTGTTACCAATAATTAACTTGCGAACTGAACTCAAACACCGCTCGTGTAATGTTCGGCTCAATTCACACATTTGGCCATGAGTATCAGAATCGTGCAAAGCAGTGCTGCTGGACTCATAGGACTTGCAATCTTGCCAAAACAACGCACGGAACATATCAATCGCAACAGAAGCCAGACGAGACTATACATCTTGCTAATTGCTCCCTCCCAAGTTAGAGTGCAGGCATTTGTGAATGAATATAAACAGGATTCGTCGATCAAGTTAATTTGGTTGGATCTAAGCTACAGAAAATAATTGATGAAAACTTACACACAAAAATAAACTCATACAAGCAAGCAGGCTCTTCAAAAGAGCTTTTTTTACAAAACTTTTCCGGCAATGCTACATTCTTGTTCTCATCGTGCAGCATATGTATATGAGCGATGTACATTGCACCGTGCTCATAATGTATAATGTATTAGATGGGGTTAATTTTTGTGGGCATTAAATCCGAAGTGGAGTATTCGAGTATTCCAGTTTATACCACATATTTGCTTAATGTGATGATAAGATCAAATAATTGGGAAAGTTCTCTCGATTGCTGTCGAACTTTAATTAAACTGGCGATCAAGATAGAATTGATCTAATTTTCTAATTTTCCCCAAAGAGCAATTTCTCAGAGTCTGGCACCTTCCATTCAGAAAAAGAAATGAAATGAGAAAAGGAGACCTGTCTCTGGGCTTTCGTCAATCTGACGTCATGATCGCTAAGAAAGTTTATTCACGTTTGGACGACCCAATTTCTTAATCGATTACTCCTGCGAATGTTGAATCGATTTTACATTCTGTCTCCTCATTTTAATCTGGTGAACAATTTACGTCCACCCTTCATTTGTTTACCAATTTCTACAAGCAATTAGTGTAAGTAAAAGTAATCCAGTTTTGGGATATTGAATATATATGTTATTTTGAATCATGTACAAGCTTGCACCCATAACCTCGCAAATTGTTTGATCTATATATTTATATTTCATAGCGCGTCAGCCCGCTTCGCGGGCTGGCCTTGCATATGGTAGGCTCCTCATTGAAATTCTGTACAAATTACAAAAACTCAAAGTCGCAATCCCAAAAAAGTGAGCAAATATAGTAGTAATCCACGGCACCGGCAATTTGGTGGTTTTTCTCATTTGTTTGTTTGTTTGCGCCTGCGCCGTGTCATGGCACCGCGCGGCGCTGTTAAAGCAATTAAAAAGGGCAAAATATAAAAATAACGCCATGAAATAGATATCAGATAAAACAAGCGTCGGATGGACGCACGGATGGACTCTGGCACTTTATTTGCGTCATAGTAGTGTGAGATTCCTGTGCTACTTCCCAGTGATGCAGATTCAGATGATTATTTGCATTTAATCTCCCACGACTACCAGGTATTTTATGCAGACGCGTTAATCTCGTGAACGCGTTTTTGAGCTCTTTTACCTTTCCAGCAAGTTAAAATTTAATCTATTCAATACCAACTCAAAATACGTTTGCTGTGACATGCGCCTAGTACAGTGCAAGGATACCGTGAGATGAAACGTAATAGCATTTGGTTTAATTGAGTGATACCTCACACAGCGTGGGCTTACTACTTGAGGGATTCTGGGATTGACATTTCCCTCTCTAGGTATGTATTTCCACAATTTTCCATTAGGCTTGGTTTCGCATTTCCTTCTCTGCACTATGGACAATTTTTGCACGACTCTCTCAACTCTGCTCCCTTTCTTCCCACGGAAATAATCATTGAATTCACCTCATTCTCATTCCAAAGCAAGCTTTCAGCCATTCATAGTTCACCGTGCCTGCTTTAGTTCATAGATCTGCCCTGTGAGATCACCATTCTTATCAGAGCACACTGGACTAATTCCCATTGAAGAAGAGCTTGTATTGAAATTAAATCAAACTTACTTGATTAAAGTTGTCCATTTATCCATGATTCAAGGGAACTATTACTATGTTATGATAAGATAATACCACAGATCAGGTTAATGCTGATTGCAAGACTCGAACAAAACTGTAAGACACTTGAATGGGTTCCGCTTGTAACTGCACTGCAGTTTGAACGATTAGAAAAGTGAGGGAGATTCAGTTTTTAATAAGGAATGCAAACAAAATTAGACATTATTTACACGAAGGAGTTAAGGTTGTGAATGGGAGGAGTTGCGGAAAGGAGGGGATAAATTTCGTCGGCACACTTTCCCCACATTTATTGATGCTGGGATGTTTTATACTCCTTTCGTTCTTCGTATATCTTGAGAATATCCCGTCGTGGAAGGAGATAGGCACAAAGAAGGTAAATTTGCGAATGAATCCACACTGCAACGTGTTTTCTTCGCAGCCCGAATGAAAGTGCTTGGGTGGAAAGAATGGACCAAAGTGAAAGCCTAGCGCTGTTCGTGTATGGGATGAGTGTCGAAGCCATGCGCTCCCCGTTCCCTCTATAGATTCTCTTCCATCCCGCCTGCGCTCCGAGCTTTCACCAGAACCAGAACCAACGACTTGCTAGAATTTATCAATATTTATCTCACTACACCACGGCTTATAAGGCAGGCACATGTTAGCAGGTACCCTAAATACAACTCCAGCTAACCCTTCCTATCCTCTGTGCCTTTCGTGACAAATTTTGCTTCTCCAGAAATGGAGCCACCAACCAACCGACCGACCTGTCGTCAAATCAAACCTTTGCACAAAAATTCTACTGCCCAATCTTCTCCCTTTCCCCATCAACTGAAACTATTCCTAACATAAAGAAACCTCAGATGAACAAAGAAGAATATTCCAACCTGTCATTCCCCGACCACCAAGCATTCATGGCATGACACGGATTTGGTAAACATATTCTACTGCCCGGGCACATAAGACTCCGCTGGGCAACTTTAATTAAACTCCACANAGCATTCATGGCATGACACGGATTTGGTAAACATATTCTACTGCCCGGGCACATAAGACTCCGCTGGGCAACTTTAATTAAACTCCACACTTACGGAGTGAGTAAAGAGTGACAATCCCAAATAATCAGGATTTTCGTGACGGGAATTGGATGCGACGGATCGTCTGATTAGCAAATGTTGTTAGGAAAATAAAGAGGTTTCTATTTTTGCGGGAATTCCCGGCTCATTACGCATTTATGACCGGCATTTCACTAAAAGGCACAATACATTTTACGATTTTCGAATGACATTACAACCCAGCGACATTGATTCACTTCGGTCCAATTAGTTTATGACAAAACCTAAGCGAACGAACAATATTGAAACCTTGTATGTGGTTTTATTTAAAACTAGCAAAGTCAGACGCCATAAAATTTAATTTAAAAAATACTCCCGTCGGAAAGGGGCTGTTGTACATTTTACGATTTGCCAATGACATTACAACCCAGCGACATTGATTCACTTCGGTCCAATTAGTTTATGACAAAACCTAAGCGAACGAACAATATTGAAACCTTGTATGTGGTTTTATTTAAAACTAGCAAAGTCGGACGCCATAAAATTTAATTTAAAAAATACTCCCGTCGGAAAGGGGCTGTTGAGGAATGTTTTCAAATTTTCTCACTATTTTAATTCGTTATACATACATTTATTTGTCTAGGTCTTGTTAGACTTCATGCGAAAAGTTCATAAATGGAGAAATGGAATAGGTTAAATGTTTATTTGGGACGAAAAGTTAAATCAACCTCTAAATATGATTTTACAAGCCCTTGTAAAATAGCCTCACTCAACTTTTTTTTTTAATTACTAATTTCACGCACATAACTCCTGTTGCTCCTTGTATACGTTATATGAACTTGTTTTTAGTGTGTAATATATTTTGGTAATAATATGGTACATAACGTGGTTGAACCGCTCGACTAAAGACGCAGTCTACCATGTCTCAATTTAATAATTTGTAGTAGACAAGTAAGAAGCGCAAGAAAATAAGATACGCCAAATTTGATAAGCTGCAACAACATAACATCACGCATACTCGCATAAATTTTAGAGGAAGACTGACTGCTAAGGTAAGTAAACATTTTCATATTTGCATCCTTTTATGGCATTTTCCTAATTAATTAATTGGCGTCCAGATTAATTGGACAGACCCCATTTGTATGGCACATGTATGACATGGTCATGGTATGCATTGACACCTGAAATTGCAAAATCCCATTTATTGAATTTGCATAATTCAGAAAAGAATTTGCTGCAGGAAAAGTTGTTGCGTTGTTTTCGCAAACAAAAAAGTCCATTTTAGAAATTCATTGCCAACCACATTCAACTTTCCAATTTTGCGAATCATAGGAAGTTTCTGTAACGTAATTTACAATTTTACATCTTTTCACCTTTCACTTTCAAGTTACTTTTCTCCCTTCCTGCCGCAGGTAATTCCAAGAGATATTTCTCCGCGAAGTGTCCGCCCACACAACCCATCGGGCCATCGTGTGGTGAAAGCAAACAAACTCCATGTACAAAAATCCAATTCCTCGTATTATTTTAGTCCTGTGACGTCAACTCAGATGCCCATCTTAATCAAAAGTGCACCATGCAGATAATAAATTAATATTAATTATTCAACTATAGTGGATAGATATTACGGGGTTCAAACGTATGCACCAAATTGAGATGCTGTATATTCGGTCCAATAGGGTTCGTATTAGCATTAACAGCAATTTAGTTTATATTGGCTGATAAATATTGTATCTAAAACAAATTGATTGTGTCGTGGAATTGATTGATTGTAGTTTGGCACTGGAACTCACTGCAATGCAATGTGAGATTTGTTTGGGTTATCTTGGTGTAATGTTGAGAGGCGAGAGAATAGAGCGAGAGATCTCAGCATGCGAATGGCAAACACCCCAAAACCAGGCGCCAAGTTGAATGTTTCTGAATTTAGTTCAGTCAGCCCAGTTTGTGTGGCAGACAGGACTAGGACTACCAAAACAATTATGTCATCTTTATTAATTTATCTGAATTGTCCCAGTTCTAGTGGCCAGACATAGGCGATATGCCTTATTCGGTTCAATGCCACCGCGTAGGAAGTGGTCAATTGAACTGGTCGACAGAGATCACCATTAAAATTTAAATCAATACTTCCCACTACCCTTCCTTACGACGGATAGTGACTCGACTTCAATCCAATTAATTCGACACCGGAAGGATGAATGATTCCAGAATTGTGTACTTGTGGCGTTCTGTCTTACAAATTAAGGGCTATTCACCTTATATCACGCGTTTTAATACAGAAGTTTCAGTGGGATACTCCACGGCCTTCATCGGCGTAGAATAAACTTTGAGCTTGATACCCACCCCAAGGTAAATGATGTGACATATACATAATTATAAAATATTGCAGCTTAGTGTTTTCTACTAGAGCATATTTCAATTCAGCTTTTGTATTTTGAATTTCAAATTTGGATGCAGGAAAAGTAATGTTTTACATTTATAAGTTGCAATTGCCAGTTTGCCTCTGAAATACGCTAAGTTAGGAAGCTCAAACGTTCAGAATTTGTAAAATTATAAACAATGTAGACATTAAATGTTTTAGCTGATTCATTATAAACAGGGTGCCGCTTAAGCTATTAGTGCCACACACTGATACGACATGCGTAATTTAACAATGTCGTGACTATAACACAATGGAATGAATGGCGTGATGTGTCACAGGGCTATTAAATGCTAAAACCACTCCACGTATTCTTGAAGGCAATGCAGTTGTTTTTAATAATTTGTAGAGAAAGGAACAAGATGTCCGAGGGTGAATTTGACATGGCTGTGTCGTCAGAGATAGACTCGGAGAGGTACTTCGATTCTCGATCAGAGACCCTGCAAAGCATTGATCCATTTAATTCCTTCAACATAACTTCCATGGAAGATGTCAAACGATTCGTTGACAGCAGTTTTTTCTCCTTTCTCGTCTCTCTGCTTTGTGCCATTTGCTGGGTGGTTTACATCACATTTTACAGTTCTCGGATATCTGGGTTAGTTTTCACCAAAGTGGCCAACAGGTTCATTAAAAATGGACACATCAGATTTGGTAATTTAAAGTTACGATGCATGCAATTGAAATATTTTACTTGCTTCCCATTGAAGCTAAAATCTGTTCACTTAGGTTCCATATCTTTATCAGTACTTTCTGGAAAAGTTATGTTCCGAGATGTTTCCTACATAACCGAGGACTGCTCCTATAGAGTTCAAGATGGATGGATTATTTTTCGGTGGTGGAGAGCTTACGTTCCGAAGGACATCTCAGAAGGTTTAATATTTTGCACTTGTTATGGCATTCTGAAGTGATTCTTGTACAACCCCCTAGTGCACAAACACATTTTATCTTTTAGACATGTCACATTCAGACACAAGACTGTCAATTCTCCTTAATGGTTTTGAGTACCATCTTTACAATCGCTCGGAAATGTACTCCAGGTTAGAGAAATTATTTGGACTGGATCCTGTGATATTCCAAGGATGTAAAGATAGCAATAAGGAGCCCGACACTGGAAAGTCTCACCCAAAGCCACCTTCTGCAGTTGGATACTCCTGGAGGGACTTAATCCCGGTCATCAAGCTTGAGCTGTGCAGTGTATGTATTAATCGTAATCCCCCTTGGGTATCTCTTTTAAAGTTCATAACAAATGAGATATATTGTAGGGGCGTTTTGTGTTTGGAAATACGCTGGTTCCGTATACCCTTGCCCTCGTCGTGGAAGAAGCCCATTTGATTTATACGACAAAACCTGCCGATTCTCGCCTGGATCATTTTATGCACATAGTCAAATGCAAGGCTGAAAATTTTAAAGTTTTGTTGAGTCCTAGTCCCAAGTACACAGGCCTAAAAGATGATCCGCCACGTATTATGGGGGAAGGTTTTGGCATTGTAACGTCAAATAAGTTGGAATTCTACTACTACATGGACGAACCAGGTGCCAATATGTGTTTCTTTGACTTATTTTGCGATAAAGGGAACATTCATTATTACTTAATGTTTAACATGTTGAATTCTCAACTAGGGGTTGTTCCGAGTGAACCAGAAATGCTACAACTGGCAAACGGTGACCTAGTTGAAGCTAATCCTCCAATTTGGGGAATTGATATTAAGGTAAGTCACAGTTGTTGCTTATTAGTGTTGTGGATCAGAGGTTTAAGCTTATCCTACTGTTAAATTGTAGTGCGGAAAAGGGACTGATTTCAGCTACGGTCCATGGGCAGATCGTCAAAGAGATCTGTTGTACAAATTATTTTTTCCATCTGACTATCAACCACTGAAGCCTACCAAACCACCACAACCTGGAGAAGAGCGCCAGATTCAAGCATTTGATATCAGACTTTCCACTCTAAGTGAGGCAACTGTAGACATTCTGTTCTCAAAGGATGATGTAAGTAGAATTTACGACAGTAAAGTAATATTTTTGGTATAATTTGTATTACTTTCAATAGGAGACAAATGCTGTTCATATGAATGTTGGCCCAGGGTCATATCTCGAAATTACAATACCCTGGGTAGTTCATTCCGATGGTTATTCTACTAGAATCACTGGTCAATTACTGCACTTGGAGGCATCTACTAGTCTGCAGGTAGATGGTTTGTTTGTTTTTATTGCATAACTTTGGAGTTTTTACAACTGTTTCTTATTTTTAGTTCCGTGAATTGATGTCGAGCGAAACACTACAATTCACTGTAAAGTCTCAATATCCTATCCAGTGGAATGATCATCAGGAGTGGATTCTTAACTTCACAGGCTGTAAGGCATCTGTGTATTTGATTTACGCTCACAAATGGTTCTTCCAAGGTGAGCTTTTATCCTTGAACTGTTGTTGTTTGGTGATTATAACAATGATTGTGGGTTTAATATGCATCCTTTCAGCTATGATCAATGACTGGTCTAGTCGAACACCTCCAGACCTGCTTCACTTTATTCCTTACACATGGAAAATTGATTTCTGTTTAAAAGAATTTGAACTCATTACTACTACAAACGAGTACAATTGGATTGATTGCTCCTCTCAGCATAATGAGAACAGTAAGTATTCAAATCTACAGTTTCGTCAATTGCACAACAAATATATATATATTTTTTAACTCAGCCCTAATTGGAGCCTGTGGAGAACTTTTTGAATTGACTTTTAATATTCCTTTCGACGAGTTTTTACCCGAGACAATATTATTCAAAATTTGGATTCAAATCGAATGCGGAGACTTGCATTTTTACATTCCTGAGGTTAGCACGGCCTATGTCGCGCTACAATCTCTTATCAAGACTGCAAAAACCCGGAATCGTGATGGAACTGTTCGAACATATATACCAAATCCAAACCCTCCTATTAATAACCGAGGCGGAAAGATAAAGAAATGGAGGAATATTTGTCAAATAAGGTGATCAAAAATAATAAGCAGAACATTGTTGCGGGTTCTGATTAAGTAATAATTTTTTTCTAAATATAGTGACGGATGGATTGAGTGTTGGTCAGTGCCAATATGTGCTGTAAGTGTTGGCTTTACCTACCACCCGATGCCCCCTCTTGGTCCTTCCCCACAGGCTGATGTAACAACACCTGAGAAGGAAGAAATTCTTTTGCTGCCTATTCGAATTCCAGAGGAAAAAGATAACTTTTTCAAAGTAATTTAAAGCATATTTAACTGCAATTGACGGCGAGTTTAGAAGTGTAGAAATAATGAACATTATCTAGACTCAGAGCAATACAAAAGTGCCAGCCGAGGCAGATCCGCTGCTCCTTCAAGCCGATCGAGTGCAAGTGGATTTAGAAGTTGGTCCGTCTGTACTATTGTTGTATGGCTCGTTGCTGAAACTCATAATTAATTTAAAGGTATCTCCATTTTCTAGTGATAACCCCTTTCTATATTACATAACTTATACGAATTAATCTGAAAAAAATAATTTCAGGAAAATGTATTTGGCGACTACCAAGATTTTATTGACATGGAAAAAATAAAGGGTGGCTTGAATAGCACTACTTCCTACCACACCGTTATCAATGGAGCTCAAAAAGCTGATAGGTCAAGTTCTTTTAGGATAGACTTTCGCGAATATCGTCCATTAGAGGTTACCGTGTCCGCAACTTTACACGACATTCGGGCTCATCTCCTGAAGGTATATTGGCCAACCGGTCCCAAATATTGCTATTATTACATGCTGGGTGAAGCGTTGCTCAGCCCTCTTTTTTCTGAAACAGAATTGTACAGAAAGCGATCCACCTTGTCCTACGATATGCGTAGAGCGCTTTGGGTTTGAAATGGACAAGAAATTTCGTGAAACCATACTACAGGTCTTGTTGTCACCTATTATGCTTATGGTTAGCGATAACGTTGACCGTGGTCCATCGGACATGGGTGGGAAGCATTTAAATGAAGGATATTTGATGCTGTCAGGTCTCCAGGTAAGCTTAATTTAATTCCAATGTTTTGAGTGGACTGATCATGTGCCAAATTTAGCAATACGTTTCGTGCTCAACTTTTTTTTAGATTCGTGGGCATGCCATGTTCAGCAATGAGGGACGAAGCCTTGATCAGGAGACGTTAGAATATGGATGGCTTATAGAAACTCAGATAGGAAAATTAAGTGGTCGCCTCACTACTCCTCATATCGAAAATATCATTGCTGCCTGTGAAGCCTTTCTGTTACTTGTTTTGGATTTGGAGAATTCTCTTCGCTCTCCCCACTCATTTCTACTTTGCCATCATGGGAATAACCAGTTCGAATGTCACGCGGATACCGATAACTCCGGAGCCGGGTTTAAAGACAACTGTAAAACTGGTGGGGTATTACTAACACCAACAAGTCCCAGTATGAACGGAATAGCAGAGCAACAGTTTCTACGAATCTGTCCAACTGCGGAGGACATGAAATACAAAATGGTTCGCGTTAGTATTGATGCCGTTGACATTTACGTTGTCGAAGGGGGCACAGCTTTAAGCCTTTGGGTTTGTCCTCAAATTGCAATTGAACCAGATATAATTTTGCCAACCTTGACTACAAATACATATTATTTGTTCTAGGTCTCGCCAATTCGGTGTTCATTTTGCAATCTTCACGGCGCAATCATGAAAGAAGGATTTACAGTTTTAATACCCACATTTCAATTACGACATTTTGTGATGGTCAATCCTTCTTTTACGAAACAATTTCAATGTTCTGACCTCAATCTATCGTCGGAAACCATGACTGCAAGGTCAGCGGCTATTCTACAGAAAGGTTTAAAATTGCTTGTAGAATTTACTAAAAATTGAATTTTTAATTTTTGACTACAGTTGGGCTTCAAAGGTTGACACGATAACTTCTTCGCCTCAAAGTCCAGCGTCAACTTCACCTCATTTTTCAACCTATCTGTGGTTAGAGGTTGGAGCAGTCACTCTGGGCCCGCTTTGTGTGGAGCTTGCTTTAAGACAAGGGGAGAAAACACTTTCCGCTCAAAAGAAGTAAGGAATTGTAATCATTTGGTTGGTTTTTTTATTGATTTAATACAACTACATAATGTTATTAATTCCTCCAGGTTTCTTATTAAACATGACAGAAAAACGAAACGACTGTGGTTTTTATGGCCAAAAGAACTGAAATCAAAACTAGACGAGCCTAGTGGTCAAACCAACACTGAAGAGAATTGTTCGCCTAAAAAGTGCGCTTGCGTCGGTGGTGCCAGTTTTTTTGGTAATAATATTGGCGGACCGCGTTTCTTCTGCCCGAGCAAGAAGGACTGGGCAGAAGGAGTAAATGTTGCTTGCTTCAGGTTAGTTTCTTGGTATTTAGTTGAACAAGTAGTTCGAGATAATGTTCGAAAGCTATTCATAATTTTATCGTTAAAATTTGTGCAGAGTAAACAGACCCGGAGATGATGTGGGCTTTGGACAAAGCATACTGAATCCATCAGTTTTAGTATTTGACACTCCGCCGTACACAACTCAAGGAAAGTCCTTGCTAGAGCTGCAGTCAGAATGGGGGCGAGACATGCCTGTGAAGTCAGCTAAATCACCTTTTACATTCAAGCCATCTCTTTTAGCGGACTTGAGTCACACGTCTTCTTCTGGCCCATCAAATCGTTCCGACAGGCTAAGCAATTTTGGATCTACTTTACAGTCAACGAAGGTAAGGACGGTGTACTGTACTTGTATTTATCACATTTTAGTCAACTAACAAACTACTGGGCTAAGCAGGGGCGTCGTTTATCGCATCCGCCTCAACCTCAGCCCTTACTGAGGCGGCAGTCTAAAATAAGTGACACGGATACTACCAGACTGGGCAGCAACATAAAACTAAACGATGCTAATGATACGGAACTTCAACCACCACCTGAACTAGTTCAGAGGTCGAATTCCTATTCTTCTGATTCCAAGCTGGCGAGTGAAGCCTTTCAATCGGCTGATGAATTAAGCTTTACACTTCCACCGCTGGAAAGTCTTAAACGCACAAGAACACATCATAAACCCACCGTCGCCAGTCTGTCAAGCGGAACAGTAGAAGGAAGCCTGGAAGAAACGTTAAGATCCAAGAAAGTAATTGAAACATATTTAAGTCGGCACATGAAATGTGGCGTAGCCTAAAATAATAGGAATCTTTTTACAGCTCTGGCACGAAAGCTTTAATTCGCTGGACTCTCTATCGGATGTATCTTTTATGTCCGCCATGTCCATGCAGGAGGAATCTATGGTAAACCTTCAAATGCATTTAAATAAGCCGATTGCTGAATCCTCTTTGCTCATGCCATGCTACATGAGCCACTTAACCCAGGTAACTTATAATTTGACTAATTTTGGCAACTCACAATTTGAATTTGGCTAATTTTTAATTAAATACTAATTCGCACGATCTTTCAAAGCTGAGGTGCGATAATTGGAACATAACAGCACCAGCCCTGGCGTCAGACTCCAGCATAGCACCTTTTATTCATGGGCAAGACGGGAAACTAATTTATGCTGGTATATGATTTGACAGTTTTAGTTTTTGAATATCATGTTTCTAAATACATGTTTGCTATAGGATCGAAATACACACCTTATTTTGAACCACTGGTAGATGGGTTCACAAATTTGGCTATGGTCGACACTCTCGACATTTCAAAAATTTCTACTCCACCTTCATCTGCGACTACGCCAGGCCAAACTAATGTGTGGGACACCTCTACGCATACTCAGGCTCATCCTAATCATTCAGATGATGGGTTTTATAATTCTAATGACGAATTTTATCGTACGATATTTGAGGCAGATGTTAGTTCCCTTCCAACGAATGTCACAGCAGATTCTACCACTATCATAGTTCGTACTAAAAACGATGTCAATGTCATGGTGTCTCCAATGCTTCTGGAAGCGTTGCAGAAGTTAGTGTTTTGTTCTTTAGAAGCCTATAACTTGTTGTCTTATTTGTTCAAATTGTTTTTCAGGTTGATTGAAGCGTTGACTCCTACATTATCATCTCTACACCCTCTCACTGTCGTAAATCATCTGCATAATGACTGCATATCCCGTGTTGAAAACGCAAATATTTTGAAGAAAGAGAAATCGATTCTTCTGACCAGAATTCAAAATAGTAAGAGGAATACCGCCGTCAGAGCAGAAGAAACCAGTCCAGTCCATTCAAATATTTTTGAGGAAATAACACAAAGTGCAATTCAGGGTTCAATTTCTCTGCCCAAGGTTAGTTTTGATGTTTGACTAGGTTTTGATCACTAGATCCATTCATAAAGGGGACATGACTTTCTTAGCGAAGGATGAATATCAATAATTCTATGAGTACTTGTTTGTTTATAGGTCAACCTGACGCTTTTGCAGGCCAGTGTTGTGGAAGAAGTAATTTCATTTTCGGCGCTCGACAATATTAGAGATCTAATGTGTGTGTCGCTCTTGGCATTGGCTATCGAGAATACTCTTGTGCATTTTGTATTTCGAGAGCAAGCAAAAAAGTCCGTTCAAGTGTTGTACCGACCATCCATTCTCCCTAAAACTCAGAAAAAGAGGAAAAGCAAGGTCTCAACTAGTGATTCAATGCTTGCAGAACCTGTATTTATAGAAAACTCCGAAAAACAATCTCAATTAATTTCGTGCATGATTGACATCAATCGAATGCATGTCCAACTTCGGAGGTAAATTAGTTTAATGTCAACAAGGTAGCAACATTTTTAATTATTTTTTTTTTGACACCAGGTTAAAGAATGACAGCTCAATATTACGGGAAGCCGTTATTACTGCTATACCAAATCAGCACTCGAAGGTACAATTTAGCACAAATACATCGGCTTTAACTTAAAGTTAAGCGATGCAACATTTGCTACACTTACGTTTACTCACTTCGTAGTTATAAGTGTGTCTGGTCTGTTAGCTGGGTCAGCCTGTTTTGATCATTTGCTTGAATGTTGTAGGGCAAATAAATGAGAAGTACTTCTTATTTCAGGTCTTGTTTCGGTTTGCTAAAATACCCAATGGTTTGCAAGATATTAAAGAAAGTTTTGCGGAAACCCCTCGCCACAGTTTGCGAGAACCAATTATTGTGGCTGGTACTCCAGTGAGCAGCACCCCAATGGATTTCTCTACCATGAGAAGTGCAGGAGACAAGGATGTTCATAGTGGGCACCCTTTACCGCACTGCCAACCTAAATGTCCGGATGAGAAATTGGGATTTATTATGTTTGAATGCGGTCTGGAAGGGATATCTCTTAAGGTTGGTTTACATTTGGACTTTGTGGTTTCTTATTCTTATGACTTTTCTGATCTTTGGGCGGGTGTTATCGTAGGGAGTAAAAAACGCAGAGTCGCCTCAAAGGATTGAGGAAAGGGAGGAAACTGCCAGTCTTACTCTATGCAACGAAAGCTATAATTTTAACGAGAAGACTTCTTCGATCAATCTTGCATCTACAACAGTATCTGAGAAGGAAACAAATACTTTAATGGAAGTTAGTAAAGAGGACGTTTCTGTTATGAACGACTCAAGCCTGCCTTTACCTGACAAGCCGATCAAGTCCTACCCACATAATGAGTATTATGGAAACCACGGAGCGAAGGACGGTAGGGATAAAAAACAGGGGCCTGCCAACGCTTCATCGGTTGTTCAATTTTAAAGTAATGTGGTATAATTTTGCTGCACCTCCACAGACACCAATTACAAGAAAGATTGATTATACGAGGTAATTAAATTGCTCTTATGATCTCTTTTGCTTACCAAGTTTATTACCTGCGTTGCTAAACTATGTGTGCTTTCTGTTGCAGAGTTGACTGGAATTTAGTTAGTACAGCGTCAACAGCTATAAATGCCTGGCTAAACCCAATCGACCAGTTAACTTTGGGTATTGTCTCAATGTTTCGAGGATATTCGAAGCGAACAGTTGGACTCTTGGCATCGCTTATGGCAGAAGCTTTGGAAGTTCAAGCTATTCATCAACCAATAAAGGTAAGCTGTCTTTCTTCACTTATCTCCATTACCGGCACATATATCCCTCTAAGCGTACAGTTTAGATAGTCCTCTAAATAAAAACACTTAAGCACAGTAAAATATAGTAAGTACGAAGCACAATAAGGCCTCTGAATATTGGTTAGTTGTAATGTGTTTTCCTGATTTCGTTGCAGAGCAAATACAGTAAGCTCACGCCGGTTGCTAAGACACTGCAAGATGACCCTTCCTGCCAATTGTGCATTGTTCTGCAACGTTACATTAGCCAGACACCAAGCTCTTATATTGAATCTAATGTAACCGATGCCAAACTGCCCCAGCTTTCTACTCTCCGTCAAGGCGTAATTGTGTTAAGTCGTCAGTGGAAAAACGTTCTTTACACTCCTTTGCTTCTTGAGCACAATTTGAAATCCAAGAAATCCAAGAATGTGACTGTCACATTTACATTGCCCCAGAGCGAAGAGGTATTTTCTACGGCTGCAATATTATACACCAAATAGTGTTTCAAGATTTGGACTTTAATTTGGATTTTAAGGAGAGCCCAGGATCAGATGCCGAGATTTCAGCAGAGGAAACCACAGATGAGCGAGCAACTTTACTTGAGACGGAGGGTGGGACCCTCTCATTGCAATCAGTCGGTCTTAATAAAAGTACTAAAAGTAACTCATTTGCCAGAGTCATACTGTCATACAATGCAGAATATCTGAACGCAAATATATGTTGCGCAGGGTCACAAGGGAGCAACGCTTCTTCACTTAGTGAATTATCGACTCAGAATAACACTGTAAATAGATTCAGAGATTTTCCACCTTTGAGGCAGATTAATCAAATTTAAATTTGATAACTCCTCAGGCCCGCAAGACGCTTCCTGCTCAACCAGTGCCAAGGTCGACGAGAGCAAGTGATGTGTACCCTTTGCCATTGGAAATTGGAACTTCGGATCAGTTCAGCGTTTCCAATGATGCAAAGACGAGAAGGTAATATGCAAAACTTTAAGCTTAAATGGTGATACTGATTTTTTCTTCAATAGTAATTTTCGGAACAAGTTTGGGTCTGCTGGTAGTATAGTGACGGGTAATTGGTCAATGAGCTCAGACGGGCCTAACATTGATTCGGGAAGAAGTACTCCGGGAACCAAACGCAAGCATAACTCTAGTATTATGCGTCATATTAGTGAATGGAACACTACAAATGAAAACGCAAACGATTCAAATGTATTGTTATATAGCTTTTGTACAGATTTGGAATTATTGTTTAAGAATAACACATTTTGACTGCTGGCAGGCCGCTCGTTTAAGCACATTGATGTCAGAACAAAGCCATGAGGAAAGCTTGCTTCTGGGAGCACATTCGAAATTTCCACAACACCCATCGCTCATGCTGTTGGATGCGCATGTTATATTCCAGCCTCTCCTTACTAGTTTGGGCCTCATGCCTCAGCAGATCATTGGCTATAATTTTGAGCACTGGGGATCCCATGTTTCCATCAAAGCTGCGATTGACCTACTTAAAATTGACATAGTGGAGAGCGAAGTCAAGGGAACGTTCTCCCGTGGAAGTTTCAAGTCAAAGAATGGTGAGACATAAATTTAGTTTACATGTAATGAATATACTTTTAGAATGCATAAACAACACTCTTCAGCAGGATTTGTACTGAATATTCCACCTGAGACACCTGCATTTTTATGTGAAAAAATTGGACTGGAAGGGGATTTTCAGAAATCGACAGATTTGTCGGGGGATGCACTCAATCGCAAAAATATGATTTACTTGTCACGAAATTATTGGAAGAAACAAGCCAAGAGCGCCTTAATTTTTAGTCTGAATATTGATTACATTTCCCAGCAGGTAACGATTCAAATAGTTCGCACGCTTCGCTGAAGTTTGTAACAAAATATCATTTAATTTACCGTGCAGGTTAACATGCCTCTTCTAAGACTACTACACCAGATAACCACTATGTACAACAACGTGAGGGAGACTCAGATGGAGCTACGTGAACAGAGGCCAACGCAACATGTAGAGGATTCCCATGTGGTCAATAAGAACAGTAGTTCTTCATGCTCAGACATCCCGGACGGGGTTCAAAAGACTGGAATTGGCATCGATGTAACTGATATAAAGGGTGGACCTGAATTGCTAAATTTACCATTAAATACACCAAATCAGAACAGTGAAACTTTGACTAGTTCGAATACAAAAACCTCAACTAATAGAACACATAGTTTTGCTCAAAGATTTAAAGCCACGGGTAAATCTAAAGGTCAGCTAAATTATACTCGAATTTTGGAACAGTTATAAATACACATGTATACTATTATAGCAGCAGATATTGCTGAAAGCACATTCCGGAATTCCAGTGCTTCTCAAACTCCGACATCGGTGCGTGACCCTGAAGCTGCTGTACCTCTTTCAAAACCTGTAGTTACGGAAACTGCTAACATGGCTCACCCTAATTGCTGGAAGACAATTTACTACTTGCTTGACTTATATGCAACGCGGCCAGAAACAAAAACAATACTAAATAGCAGGTAACGTGGTGATAGATTAGCACGTTAATGAACTAAGTTATGAATGAATGGCTAAGCCCATTTTGTTGATTAGCACGGCAAGCTTGTTTGTACTAGACTAATGACATTTATTTGGATTCCAACAATGTACAGGCCAATAACTATTGCTGATCCAACTGATGCAGCTCATCTAAGGGCTGGCAGAGTAAACTCTGGCAAATCTGAAGGAAAGGACTATCCCGATGATCCTGAGAAAGGGCTATCTTTTGGTGAAGCAACTTTTCATTCTAATTATGTTACAAGCTCTTTGGAGAAGCAGAAAGAATATTCAAGCTTGGAAACACCTCGTTTATCCATCTTTGGAGTTGCGAGAATTCAGCGAACTCGGCTATTGGCCTCATTGAGCGGTCTGAAGCTAGAAGCAGAAATCATGAATCTCCAGGCTTCCACCTCCTACAAAAAGAAACTAAAACCTCCTGCAGTTGATCTCTCACTCACTGGTCATGTCGGGGAGTCCATGATTGTTTTGCTGGAGGGCGTTGCTCCAAGTCAACAGTACGCACCTAAGACGTATTTGTATTGTCTGTGTTGAGTGTAATAAGTTGAAAGTCTTAAGTCACTATTTTCTTCTCAAACAGAACGGTAGTTAAAATATCCATTTCGAAGTCTGGAATATTGTACTCCAGTATGAGCAAAAGATCCAAGGATAAAAATTCCGCACTGTTAACAATTGGACCAGTTAACATTGACATACCTCAGCACCCTGTCGTGTTGCATGGGATGATGACAAGGAGCACTAAACAGCTATCGAGTACTCTTCAGGTTTGTTCAATTTTGCCGATTTTACATGAGTCCAATTAATTAACGGCTAGTGTTTATAGGAATTTCGAGCAAACAGGGCATCCAGTCGTATCTCACGGGGAACAACTTTTGACGAGGTCGACTTTGCTGCACATTTGCCAAGAGAGCACGTTGTACCTGAAGTGCTTACTGAGAAATCAATAAAGATTTCAGAACCGTCATTCTTTCAGCCGCTTTCCTTGCAGTTTACAGTTGTGGTTGAAGTAAGTCCGATTTTGTTGCAGTTTTTGATATAATTTACAGCTAGTTTTATTTTTAGAATTTGAGTGTCACAGCGGCATTGTTACCTTCTCTTCAAGCTCAGTATAAAATGGAAGGTATTAAGAGTTGTGGATCAACTGGCCAAAAAGCTAGCTTCAAGATAAAACTTCCAATCCACACGCTGAGCTTTACCACAAAACTTACTGTGAGTTTACTGTTTGGCTATAGGCATCCACGGATGGTCCATTTGTTATTACAATTGAAGTGTGCATTTTTTCAATCAGAGTTCAGAGGCCAATCTGCCTTCGGCAGCAAGCATTTCGTTGCCTGAAATTAATGTCGCCGCTGAATATGTTCAAGATGGTAAAGGACCCAGTGACGCACAAATATTGGACGGGGTTGTACTTCGACACGGGAGCTATTTGAGTGCTTCAGCTGATATTTGCGCCTTTGAGCATTGTCTTACCACTGACTTGCTTAATCATCTTGTTTTTGTTCAGAAGGTAACCCGAGCAGGATAATATTATTTTCTTATATAGCACTATTGAATTGAATTTTCTTGAAAGGTATTCATGAAAGAGGTCAACGAAGTTGTCCTGAAAATGTCGGGCGGGGATAAACCAGTTCCTCTATGGGATGATGAGTCCAGTTCTCTGAGGAATATGCTTTTTACTCTTGTTGTTCGGCTACAGGTATAGATATTTACAGATTAAAGCTAACAAATAAATTATTGGAGACTAATTCTATTTTTTTATCTGAAAGAGTGTCCAAATTACGGCAACGACCCCAACCAATACTGCCGTTCGTCTTGAAACTGGCCAGTTAGAATTTCATATGTCGAACCGAGTGCAAGGAATGTCAACTTCAACTCTTGCGACAAAGCCTGCATCGAATACTTTATCATCGTCTGGATCTCACCCGAATCACTCGAGACAGCACACGTTCAACAATAAAGTTTTTGTAAAGGCTCACGTTGAAATTAATTTAAGCTTGGGTCAGTTGATTCGTAACATGGTATTCGAGGAAGCCGAGAGTGAGTATCAGCAGTATGCCTTTTTCAAAACACGAATAGGTGAGTGAGTCTTGTATACTGTGTGGTCTTCTGGTTTCACACGTTTCATTTGACCAGGTTTGAGAAATGCGCTTTCTGAAGAAATAAACGGAGCCGACGCTGAAAAAGAAGTAGTATTGATAACCCTAACTCGCCCTTTGATTTACGTACAACCAATTGCAGTTGACAAGGCTATTTTGGTTTGGTTAAATTATAAAAATGCCTACGAATATTGGAACGAACAGAGAAGCTCACTTAATACAGAAGTTCAGGCAGCAATGCACTTCCATTCCGTGAGTTGTATCCCTTTTTATGCTTAATTGGTATTGTAGAAACGTACTTTTGCCTTTACAATTGTATAATTTCTGTAGACTGCTGATCGCCAACCACCATCCTCGCTTAACGAACAACAAAGTATTCTCTTTCTGCAACTCACAGTAGATGACATGGGTATTTCGATTCCTCTGAATCCGTCACCTCATGTATGTTTCAAAATATATGTTTCGAATTCTTTTTCGTGTAAGTTTAAACTTTTATTATGTTGGAACCAGGGCTGGGGTGGTCGAGCTGAGCCTGAAAACAGAGGAGCAGTTGTAGTTACACTGGAAAGTACAAGTATTTCTGCATGTAGTTCAGGGTCTTTAGTTAGTAAAGGGAGGTTTAATGGACTCTGCTTTCGATTCACGGATGATATGGTTTCAATGGACGATTGGAAACCTAATCGAAATGACCCTACTGTACTTAATTTATGCGTTGTTTCTGAAGGTACTTATGAGATATGTTCTAGAACAAATTCCCAGCATCAGAAATTAGGTACGTATTGAATTTCTTGGAATTAGTTTTAGGTTACTAACTTTTTGCGTTCAAATTTTTGATTGCTCAGAAAATGCCAACGCTAAATGGTTCTTAAACGTTAAATGGTCAATGGAAGGAGTAGACATGCATGTTGATGTGAACATTGGAAAGCAGCTATCAGCTCTTGGTCACACACTCACCGCACTGGCTGCTTTTGACGAAGATGAAGATGAAGACATTTCTGATCGAGATAATTTATTAAACTCGGATGATTTGCCTGATTGTTTGGGTCGCAACGACCCTCCCGTGCGATCTGTGTCTCAAGTATGTTCTGTATTACAGTTTGTTATTAGGGGTGTTTAATACTTGTTTTTCGAATTGTGAAGGAGTCTGTTGTGCTGAGACGTCCGAGAAACCCACCGGTTTCCAGCACACCTGGGTATTCTGTGGATTCCTCTGTTGTTGCGCGTCAGAAAAGAAGTTTATTGGAGAAAGAAATGCAGGAAAGGGCGAGTCTTATTGCGGAGCTAAAGAATGCCGGGGCATCAGAATCAAAGATTGAGGATGAGAGAAAAAAGTTGCAAGAACTTGAAAATGTTGCATTCAAAGTAATAATTTCCTCTCTCTGATTCCTTCCGACTGTACCATTAACTACTATCTTTTTTACTCCAGGACTTTAGGCGCGACTGGATAAAGAAGTTGAGGCGTCAGAGCACTAAGGCCAGTGGAATTAAAGACAAGCTTGGATTGGGTTCAACAAAGCCCCAGCACATGAGGTCAAAATCATTTGCAGTATCGTCACCAGTAACTGATCGTTGTGGTGTGGGCAGGTCAGCCGCGCCTGCGCTTTTTGTTGTACAAGTTTTTGGTTTTACTTTCAGTTCATAATTTGATTGGTTGAGTTACTTTTTGGCATGCACTTGAAATTTGCCTTTAATGTGATGTACATTTGGTTCTGTAATTTACCAGTTGATGGATTATTCGTGTTAGTTAGATTTATAAACACGCGCTTCATTTGCACAATTTAGTAAGCTAATTTAGAATATCGGCTTAAAGAATGAATATAAACTTCGTGATTACTTTGGTTTGGCTTTCATAATGCAACATGAATATTCTGTTGCATATTTGGTGCAGTGGTTGTTTGATTCATTGTTTTATTTAGAGCTGTGTCCAGCAAAGCTTATAAGTGAGTGTTTCTGTTTTCCCAACAATGCCATAAACAACTCAGTTTCAGGCTAGAGCTTTAGGTGTTTTGTGTAATTTTTCATGAAATGGAATGAACCATTTATCAGATTGTGTGGGCTTTTCTTGGTAAATATTATTAATCCACTTGCCAATATCATTAATGGTTCTTGCAAAATTGTTTTGTTTGAATTTGTGCAAATTTTAGGGAAACATTATTTGTCTGTCATTATAGTCCTGTTGAAATGAGTGCGACACCTGTCACTGAAGAAAATTCGCCATATGAAGGACCGTCCAGGTCTTCTTCACTGCGATTTAGTAAAGCTAAGCCAAGGGTCACTTTCGGCGAGACGCAGCGGTATTTATTTCCTATGTCTGCCTTGGTTAGCTAGCCATTAATAATTAGTAATGTCATTTCCATGTATCTCTGGGAGATTCATTATTTCAACAGATAAAATATTTGAATCAAATGAGATCACATTATTAAATACTTTTACTTATCATGATCACACACATAATATGCAATGTTTCTACTCATGACTGACCAATCATTTTTGAATATGAACTCTTACATTTTAACGAAATTTATAAATTTATCAAATTCTATTCAGACAATATTCCGTGGATAGTGCAAATGCTGTAAGCAATACTCCTGAAGGTGATGATGAATACGTTGGCGTTTGGCTTGATCAAAGTCCTACAGACACGCCGGATGTGTGAGTAGATAAACATTCCGTAATTTTAATCGCTGGCGTACAATAATTCATAATAATGGCCCAATTTTTTCAGGATCGATAACAAGGATTTCTTGGGACACGCGACCCCAGGGAGTTCAAGTTCTCATAAAGCACTGGAACCCTATGTTGACTTGGAGTTAGATGTTAAAGTTTTCATCAACAGCGGAAAGTGCGTCCTTCATACCAAGATTAAGGAAGACGACGCAGAGATTCGGTGAGCTATAATTAATGATACATATGTTTGAGCCATGAGGTCTGAATTCAACACATATTTCATTCCATATTACGCCTATGCGATATTACCAGTATTGGCTAACATATATAAAATTACTCTTCAGCCAACAACTACTCACTATTCAACATCCTGGTTTCTAAGCAGTAATTGGATTGATGTTTTAACTCAATGTAGGGCAAGGAAAAAGAATGAAAGAAGTGGCTCTGCTATTGATTCTTTGCTTCACATTAGCCCAGTCGGTTCTAGAAAAATACGACCCATCCCATCAGCTGTTCGAATAAAGCCACCTTTTGGAAATTCAGTAGCATACAACGACGTGACCGTATTTCATATCCCGGGGCTCGATGTAAAGGTACTGGAATTCTACCAACATATTATAGCATTTCTTAAAGTTGGTCAAGTCTCTACTCCACCCAGACAACAACGTATGATATGGCTTAGCAAGGATAGTTACTTGACACTATTAATATCATACCCGATATTAGGGCGTAGTATAAAGTGCTACGTATCTGTGAATAATTAATCACCATTTACACTCCACTGTTTATAATAAAATTTGTTATGTTATTCAGATCCATTACGATTCTCATGTGCTCTACGAGGAAAAAGATAAGGACAGCTCGCTAACTTCTTCGTTTGGTCGACCAACTCATGAAAGGTCGGATTCTGGGAGTAGCAGTGGTACAATTTTTGGATTAAGTCAGCTTAGAAAAGGGGGCACAAAGAAAGCAAGTTTATTTGCCTGGACTACACTTCATTCTGTTCCAGAAGAAACCATAATTACACCACACATTTTAGACTTTCTTGAGCAAACTTTAGATCCAATTGAGCTTCCAGTGAGTCCGAAGGAGTTTGATGGCACTAGCATAGCCACAGGTAAAAAAAAATTATAATTACATGTACAATTTTAAAATGTTTAAATTTATTGGCAGATGCTGCAAGTGGTGTCGCCAGCACCTATTATGCTTCATTTCCAGTCGATGTAATAGTTTATTTTCACATGCAACCGTCAACTTTTCGTTTTTCATGTCAGCCGATATCAAGAGTGGAATGCAAGTTGCGCCTTCCGTCCTTAGACATTGTTTTTTCTTCGAAACGGGCTGAAGAGGAGAAACAGTGAGTATAATTATTATCGAAATTGTATGTTAAATAAATTGCTTGAGTATTACGCTTTGTTTAGAGCGGTTGTTCTACTAACGAAGCCAAAAGGTAGAGGAGGACTTGGTGATTCTAACTCAAAGGAGAAGGAAACTCATCAATTAGCGATTGGTGGATTGAGTGTCACAGGATGCTTGTCTGACTTCTCGCTGTATATTTTTCATCCGTATGGCGCTGCCAAGAAAACCAGTAAGTATTTTTTTAACTGCCATTCGGATCCATTTGGCTTTGCATTTCAAGAAACGCGCATGGGTCTTTGTTGTAGCGGCAGAATGGAGCCCACTAAGCGATCATGAACGCAAGGATTCGGTCAGCATGAATGTTGAGTTCATCAAATTTCATCTATCTCGAAGTAGAAAAATTCATTACACTATTTCGAATCCTAATGTCTCGGACACAAAGATTCCTCATCAAAACAGTTCCGAGCAGCAGAATGCTTCAATTCGGTTTTCAAGTAATTAATTTGGAAGATTTTTGTAACTTTTTTTTAGTTTTTATTCTATATTCGTACTTTTAGCCATTGTCGATATTGGATCTGCTTCATTCAAATACGATATGAGGCGGTTGACAGAAATACTTGCGTTTCCTAAAGCCTGGTACCGTCGGTCAATTGTCCGGAGACTCTTTCTTGGAGATTTAACAACCCCGTCAATGTTTGGCGATGACATCGCTAGCACCGAAGCGTTAGGATCTCGGTCGAGTTCACCTATAGGAAACCCAAGAATGTAATTTTTGTAGTTATACTGATGAAATTGTGGAATAGATATGAATTTACTTTTTGCTTTGCTTTGGTTTAAATAGGGAGGAAAGACGGAATTCCGGGCCCGCTGTTTTTACTCCTGCACAACGAGAAAAACTTCGATTAAACTTTGAAGGGGAACGTGAAGCAAAACGCCGTGGAAGCAAATTAGACTGTAAAATAAAAATATTTTTTCAATAGAGGAATTTATGTCAGGAGTGAATTTTTGAACAGTTTTCTCTGGACAAAAGACGCCATCAAAAACTAGAAATGAAGATTTAAGCAAGGAGCAAGGAAGCTTCTCGAAGTGGAAGACTTTGGTTTTATTTACAGTGAATTTTACCAAATTGAACGTGCAGATGAACATGGGAAATGTTATGGGAAATGTCAGGTATTAAAATAGGAGAAGTTTTATCAATGACGGAAGCGTGTATTATCTCTCGCGTCTATAAAAATTCACTGCTGAATTTCATTGCTTGATTCTGAATTTAAAGTTGGCTGATCCGAGATGCCAAATCAGAGGGACGGCTATCTATTGGAAGTACTGGACACAAAAACTTATATATTGGTGTTGGATTGGATTCCTCTTACATCGAGGCCAAGGGCGGAATTGTTGCTGGTACTTTTGAGTTGTCGCATTTAAACGCCTACGTTAGAGGGAAAGAGGATCCTGGAGTAGAGCCTCACCATACAGTGGGTCTCAAAATGAATGGCGTCGAGCTTCGTTTGGATTTTATGGGCACCAGTGTTTTCATGGGTCGAGGCAGCGGGCTCGAGGTCACTTTGAAAGATGAGTGGCAAGTGCGCGCTCCCAGGCGACCTCAATCTGATGTCGCAATGGCCACTTATAGGTATCACTGCACTAATTTAGGATTGTTGAATTCATTTGAATATGTATAATTTCAAGCTTCAATTTGTTATATTGGTGTAACATTACAGACCAGCTATGATATTTATTCATGGAGATATGGCTTGGGACCAGCTTCAAGTCCTAATATCGAAGTCTACCACTGTTGATTTGCTCAAAATGCACTGCAAATTGGAGGAATTCTTCAGCCAGCAGTTTAAGAGCAGCAAATGGGTATTCTCTACATTACAAGTACAGGAGACTCCCGCAGCGCCCTCGATTATGTCATCGCGTACAACAAAAAGAAAAGTTCCCGAAAGTAAGCGCACCTTTACAATATATTGGTCCTATATATTATTTGTAATTTTTCAATGGCATAGGTGGAATATGGGAAGAGCTTAGACACCATCGTCATTGGCAGGAAGTCCTTGAGAAGGTTTCAAAACTGTCAGTGAGTTCGCTAGTTAATCCATTACCTGCTACCGGAACAGTTTTGGGGGGAACCATGAACCTTCATGGCAATAACATTTCATTAGCTTGCTTCCACGGAGTAAATTTCAAGGCAAAGAGCTGGGCACTCTTCAGTTTGAAAGAGCCAGTTATATCCTTTTCCACCGAAGCCCAGGAAACTCACTCAGAAGGTATGAATCAGAAAAGTAGTTCAATTGTAAGAATTAAGAATAATTTAAACTTAATTTTAGACGCTGGTGCCGTTCATGTCATACAAAACTTGAACTTCGCCTTGGGACAGCACAATCAGCAGGTTATGACTACTGGGATTGCTGCCCACGAGAGTATGGCCATGGTTTGTCGTATTACCAGAAACGTAATGTTTCCACCTCAATTCCGAAGCTTACAAGAGTGGTTCCATTATGCATTCGCACCAAGCGAGATAGATGGTATTGCACTAAATCCATATACTTGGATTGAATATGGAAAAATTTATTTTAACCCTCAACTATTCTTTAGATGTACAACGGTTTCCAAGTTTGGAGAGAGAAAGAGAAAGATTAGAAAGAGAAAGAGCAGATTCGGGCGGCTCCGAAAGAAGAGCGCCTGGAAGGCTTCATGATCCCAATCATAATCGGGAAGTAATTTTCTCTCTGCCGACCATGGAGCTATTCTTTAAAACTGAACATCTCCAGGCGTTTAAAACTCCAGAATCCACAGGTGTATTTTCTATTTCGATACCTTAACGATTATAATTTGCCGGATTGGTTGTACAATTTTAACTAATGCCATTTAATTGGAATATGTAGGAAATCGGCCAACTATTGAATGCAGCTTCATTACCGAATTTGGGGATCACATCTTTGTCACCGTTGATGCCGAAGCATTTTTCTTCTTACATGATTTAATAACATCTTACATTAAGGAAAAAGAGAAATTGGTATTGATATTTTGGATGTATCTAACATTGTTTTTAAGAACGTAATATATGATCGCATATTTAATATCAGGTATCGGCTCAACTAGCTGCTGGTAGAAGCCATAACGTTTCAGTCGAAACCAGGGACAACCCTATTGAAACCCGGCCATCCAATCCGGATCAACCTAACGCAGATGCTGCAACGGATCCTGCCCCATCAACTAGCGAGAAGAACCCGTCGTTTTCCCCTATAATAGTAAGTCTGGATGAATCAACTCTACAGCGAGATTGGAGAAATTACCACTGTAAGACGTGGCAATTGGAGCCTACTGTCAGGTATGTCAGAGCAGATGAATCCTAATAATTAGTTTGTATAAGAAATATTGAAATGACACTGGAATATTCTTTTAGATTGCTATCCTGGGCGGGAAAAAGTATAGAGCCCTATGGAGTTGATTATATTCTTCACAAGCTTGGATTTTCACATGCTAGAATTACAATTCCCAAGTGGATGCAACGAGGGTTTATGGACCCCCTTGACAAAATATTATCTGTACTTGTATTTCGTATGATAAATATAGCTAGGCGTGAGAGTCAAAATGAGGAGAGCCGAAAGGATTCCAAACATATTTCCAGTTAAGTTTATTTGTATTTTTTTTAGAAATTATGGATATGACACGTACATACCACGAAGTGTGGTATTAAGTATTAGAAGTTCAAAGGTATGGGTCTTGTAGTGTCAATTGAATAGCTTCCATTAGGTTTTAAAGTACAACCCTAATTGAATGGAAGAATACGTTCGATTAACAGATTTTCTTGAAATAATGCTTACCGTTACTGTCAAGCGAACCAAAATAATTAGCTCATGAAACGAACAGTAATAATGACTACTATACTCTTTATCATGGAGTGCACAATACGAGAATAATATTCACAAGCCCGTCCTTAACTCATCTCTTGTGAAACAAGAATGACACACATGTGCAAATAATTTGCTACAATTTTCTATCTTGCCATGCAGTTTAGCTTCTTTTAGATGATTTGCACTGCTGTAGAACTCCTCACTGGTAATTAAGTAGTAAAGTAAATGCTCAAGTGCTACTCAATACCTAGTTTGAGATACTCCCCTAGCTTGAATGCAGAACTGCACTGTTCGAGCGTTCCCTAAGCGCGAATATATCTTTAGTGTTACACGTGCAATATGTTATGTTTATATGTGGTACGTACTGGTTAACTTTGTCAATCGATTCCAAACCGTACTGTGATAATAAATATGTAAGTACAAAAATGTGTTGAAAAATGCTTCACTGCGTTTACACTTTATTTACCTTTAACTTGTAATTGTCAGAAGTAACTAGTGCGATAGATCACAAAACGACCAAACTTTCATATCGTATGCACAAGTTAAGTTAAGTTTGGCTGAATAAGGACAATCAGGCTAAAAACACCGCTCAGAGCGTCGGAGTGTAACCAAAGCGGGTAACAATAATCAAACGATATTCTGCGTGCTCCATCATGGTTTCGAAAAATCTACAAAACGTAGCTAACTAGTTTTGATACGGATACAGAAAAGTGCCAGCAGCATAAAAATTGTTACCAACTTAACTTACCGGTTGGGGACTGACTGTTGGTGTAAGCAGCCTTATTGCTAACAACTCGGCGGAATATCATATTTGTATCATGGTCCATGGTCCACTATAATCTACCCGCAAATCAGACAGGGAGGCATTACACACAACAGGTAGGCGTATACAAGTGGGTGGAAATGAACTAAACTATTTGGATAAGAGGGGGAGTCTGAGAAAATGTCTTTTTACTCCTGGTTAACGTTTGCAAGGCCTCGTGTTCGGGTAAGTTATGTTTGAACCTTAAAATCTTCCTGGAGGACAGCAACGTATGGTCAAATGTAAAAAAAAGTATTAAATATTTGGCCTGAGGGTTGCAGTTGTAGTTGTAGTTGAGAGCTGTTTGGGCAAAAATGTTGTGCAGAGATTAGATTAGATTAACGGTTTCTTTATTTCCAGTTTTAGATAAGTATACAAAGAATTATGGTACAATATTTTAGTTTCACGGAAAAATAGAGGTGAAGTCAAACCCCTAGCTAGGGAAATGACTTACAAGGGAACCTCATTTGATGGGCACAACGTTCAGAGGTCTCATATTTTTTTCGAGATAGCCCACTATCCCCTGACCAAGAATCAGCAAACAAACTTCTGCAAAAATCTCCTCGGTTTAGCTACCAAATTTTTGAAAAAAATTTTGAAAATTTTTTTTACAGGGGGGACCTGTAAAACGTCAAATTTCCCGTGTTAATCAGCATGGGAATTGAAAGTTTTTGAAAGTCGGTTCTTAACTATTACAGGCATGAGCGGACGGTGATGGTATTGATAAGTAAAATTCTGTTAATTGATATTTAATAAGGTCAACTATAAACTCTGAGGTTATTTCTGACCTTTTGAGGTCATTCGTCACATCTTGTGAACTAAGGTATAATTTCGCATGATTTTGCAAAATTTCGCATAATTTCGCATAATTTCGCATATTGCATAATTTTGCAAAATTTCACAAAATTTCGCATAATTTTTGCATAATTTCAAAGAGGTCAGAAATAACCTCAGAGTTTATAGTTGACCTTATTACGTTTATAGACTATAGGTCAGCGGTGACCGTCAAAGGTCAGCAATGACATTGAAACATCAATGAGTTTGACCAGAAATCGAATAAAAGTTAATTTAAGTCGTTCAATGTCATTGCTGACCTTTGACGGTCACCGCTGACTTATAGTGTATAAGCTTAATCTATAAACGCCCATTGGATGGCCCTAAAATGACATGGTTTAGTGGATTTCATAGTTTTTACTTTTGGTGAACTTAGGTCACCAGAGGTTACCAGTGACCTCAAGAGGTCAGAAATAACCTCAGAGTTTATAGTTGACCTTATTAAATATCAATTAACAGGATTTTACTTATCATCAATACCATCACCGTCCGCTCATGCCTGTAATAGTTAAGAACCGACTTTCAAAAACTTTCAATTCCCATGCTGATTAACATGGGAAAATTTACGTTTTACAGGTCCCCCCCACTGTAATAAAAAATTTCAAAAAATTTTTCAAAAATTTGGTAGCTAAATTGAGGAGATTTTTGCAGAAGTTTGTTTGCTGATTCTTGGTCAGGGGATAGTGGGCTATCTCGAAAAAAATATGAGACCTCTGAACGTTGTGCCCATCAAGTGAGGTTCCCTTGTTAGACCACAGACGCTCAATAAAGTATTCCCCATTGCTGTTACATCCGCAGCCACTTCTGTAATTTACAAAAGTTTATTCTTACGAAATTGAGCATTAAATAAAGCGTAGAGTGAATGAACTTCGTTTCCTGTTGGGTAGGATTTTCCTCTTATCAAGAGTCTCAGAATAGTTGTATTCTTTCAGTATATCTTATATCCCAATGATTATTTAATTTAATAATTACCTACACGCGGCTCTGGACTCCAAACCGTGCGTACTTTCGGACAATCAGCAAGTTGTAAGTTTAAGTTATGTGTTTCAGTAGTTGGGGTATGCATGCGTAGTGAGTGTCGTTTTCTTTCCTTGCACGTTTCCTTTCCTCCTGAGTCTTCGCCCGGCACTTCCCCTGTACTCACAAATATCGGGTGAAAACCTTTCTTGCACCCGGTCGGTCGCTTCAAAAGATTGTACTCTAAGAAGCATCTTAAAGTTCTTCAGTTGCCGTTCCAAAGGCACGCAGTCAACTTCTATTTCATTATTTCAAGAAAGACATCTTAGAAATAATTCCACGACCGTTTGAAGTAGTATGAAATTTGGATCCAAACTTGATCGCTTTCAATCACGACCGGCTAGTAGCACATTACAAGAAGGGGAAAATCATACGGCCTTTGATATTAAGCATCCCTTAGAATCCGTGAAGTCCAAAGATAGCGTCAATATGGGTGATGAGAATGCTCAGAATTCTACAATGCATAACAACGTATCAGTTGAACATTTGGAATATTCATCAAATGTTTGCAACGGGAACGTGTATTACAGAACTGCGAAATCCAATCACAATGGACATAGGGAAAAGTATTTTGTTAACTCCGTTAATCATCAAACAGATGGAAGTTGCTCTTCTTCGAACATTAGTAACAATCCTGGTGGAAGTAATGGAAATTTTCCTTTCAGTTTTCCCGAAACCTCTTTTCACCGCTTCAATCAACACAACAGCTCGCATGCGAGTTCCAAATTTGAAGAAAATTACAACCCCGTGTTCCTAGACAATGAACAAAAGGACCATCTCCATTCGTCATTCAAATCCGAGGTAAATCTTTTTTCCGTTTTATTTTCCAGTGAACTATTTATTACTCGACTTACAAGGCATTTTGAAATGGGCCCTTCAACTGCAACTCGTCAGAGAGTTTATTTAGAATTACTTTGTGTAAGCATCAGTGAATAGAGAATTTTCCATCAGAATTGCTTCAGATAGTAAAGCAACCACGTCAGTGGATAATGGATAAGTACTGGATTTTAGTAATTCAAAAAAATTTATGCAGTACGATAGCAAGGAAATGGCACACTTGTGGGCACCTGGCACCGTAAAGCTAGAATCAGATTTTTGAGGTATTAAGAAACTCTCATAAATGTAAAGTTCATTTTCCAAAAGAGAGATTTTACTACCCTGACGGAGGTATATGCAAGAATGCTCATAGTTCTAAATTTCAGTAATGCTTTCTGGTAGAATTGGAATAAATTTATTTCAACTTCTAACCGATATTGCATTTTGTAACTAGACATTTTTTTATGTGGAAAGCCCGAGCACATGCATAAAATGCGTAGCACGCACCGTGTTTATGTCTGACCGATTCAAATTCCAGCAAGCATAAAATTTCTTAGATTTCCTTCAAATGGTTGGCATCTCGTCATTTGCATATTAATAGAAACATACATCGTAGTTCATATACATCATTTCACAAATTACTGTTGATGTTTGAAATTTAGGACGAAGACGAGTCACTCTCTGAAGTATCTAGTGGAGGTGAAGATCATGTTCCCCATGTGTTAGCTCCAACATCTTCTGACAATCGTGACCACGCTCCCAGAAAATGTCTTTTATGGGCTTGCAAAGCATGTAAGAAAAAGACTGTAACCATTGATCGCAGAAAGCAAGCAACGCTCCGAGAAAGGCGACGCCTCAGAAGGGTAATGATGAGCTTTAAATTAATTTTATTAGATTCGAATAATTATAAGATTATGGGTTTCTAGTTTTGCGCAATTACAGATCTCCGTATCTTCGAGGTTTCACGCTTTGTTCAATTAAAAGAGAATTATTGTATGGAGAGCTGCCTCACATAATTTGCGATTTAAGAGCTCCGACAGATATTGCTTTGATAACAAATTAGCCCTAACTTACCTCTGTCGGTACGTGACTCCTTCGACATTAGAACCTGACAACCGAACTCTATAACTTCAGGAAATCCGAGTTTAGTGTTTATCCCATCAGGATGTTCTTTGTTCTTAAGGTAAATGAGGCATTTGAAAAATTGAAGAAACGAACGTGCAGTAATCCAGAACAGCGTTTGCCAAAAGTCGAGATTTTGAGAAGCGCAATTGAATATATTGAGATGTTGGAAGACATTTTGCATAGTTCTAATGTATCTGGAAATGGTGATGGTCTGACTTCCCAAATGGACTTCCTTCGTGATGCCTCCAATTCAATTCTAACATCCAGCAGCAACTCGGTTATTCTGGTAAGGACACTTTTAACTTATCCGCATGTGCTTTATTTTTTAAATCAAGGCGGATAGAGAAAGGGCATAAATAACAAGTCAAACATAATTTCTTACGGTTTATCAGATTGCATGATTTATTATTTGAACACAAGGTTCGGAACCCCACGCTCCATATTTACCTTCCCAAGATTTTCTACTTGTGTCATGTTTAAAGTCAGAGCTGACTGAATGTTAAATCAAATGCGGTGTGCGAAGTCTTCACATTGCCAAGGCGCATTTTTGAATGGGAATTAAGTGATGCATAACTTGTGAATATCAGATACGTAATGTGTGTTTTATGCTTGTAATAAATGCTACAGCAGAAATTCGTCTAGATAATAGTAGATATGCCGAAAACGTAGGTAGTAATATGGAAGGAGTCCAAAAAATGTATCCATCCAACTTAGAAGACCCGTCCTATTCATAACACACCGATTACACTTAATCAAACGCGGCTCTGTTCTCTAACCTGACCATCTTTCTTCAATCTCAGCTCGGTTTGCCGGCTTACATCACAACTCCACATCTGCATTTTCCTCGCATTCCGTCCCCTCCTCCGTCATCTACATGTTGAAATTGACATTATTAACCTTTTCCTACCATCGGCTTCTTTTAATTAACAGCACTCACTCACTCCGGTATAAATATTTGTCTGTGCATAATTGTGGGCGTTTATTTTAATACTAGCAAGTCTTGCGTGTGAGAATTACTAGAACAAACTTAATGCATCTCTCGCAAAATGTCATTTCTTCTGGAAAAAAAAACTCACACAGTTATTTATGAGCCGATATGAAGAATTATATATTCGTGAGACGCGGAGTGAAGGTTGTAAACTCCCATCCCATCACCCGCCTTTCTGAGGACATAACTTGTCTGTTTCGCTTCGGTGCACAGGCAGACAAGTGCTCAAACTTTGTCGTGCGCCTTAAGTCATCCCTTCACTCCATGAGTAAGAAATTAATAGATGGAAACCAAGCGAGTTATACCTTCTTGAATTAAACAAAACTATTTTGTAGCCACTGTAATTTTACATTTCCGCAAGTGCCAGTCTAGTGTATTGAAATGCCAAATTAGCAATTTGCAGACTCCCCACTGATTTTTTCTAATCGGTTTAAAGTTCATTTAATAACGTTGTGTTCTTTTCCTACCATTTTTTCCTTCTACTCCGAGGAGTGAATTATTACCCACCATCGGAGTCATTCCCGTTTACGACCCGCGTACTTTCATGATCCTTCTCATCGTCCTACGCACTATCCCCATTAAACATCTGTATAAAACTAAACACGGGACTTTCAACCGAAGTGAAAATACTCATTTAAATTTGCAACTGGTCCTCCTAACTTAGGGTGGACAGGTTGTAAAAGCCAAACGTTGTCATTATTTTAAATCCATAAGTGTCAACCAATTTTATGGTTAGCAAAGACAGGAGGGGAGTCTAATGGTGGCCACAGGACATTATGAGCCTTACCCAATTGGTATCGAATAGTTGCAGGATTTTCATGATTTAGTGTAGCCGACGTTGGCAGAAAGGACAATAAAATTTTTTAATTAAAATTTCATAAATATACAAATACCCTGTATTTCTGCCATCTCGTGTAAACATTTTCACTTCGCAGTAATTTTGTTAAGAAAAAAACACTTTTAGCTAGTAGCTTGTGTTTGGGTGGAGAAAGTCCATGAGTGGCAAAGGATAATGATACCACATGAAGAGAGTATTAATCGCCACTCAAAAAGATCCTCCAAGGTAAACAGTTTACTTGATGTGATTTTATCCATCAATTTAAATTGGAGTAAAGGGGTGCCAAAAACAATTCATGTTTGGTTGGAGGACAAAATTGTCGTCAAACAAAGTAGATTTTTATTTGTGACTGTCTTACTCAGATCTAGTGGTGCCAGATGGGATATTGAAAACTTTTGTGGTACACGGATGGGAAAGGATACGGGTAAATAGAGGAAGAAGGGGTGGTTGGGTTGGAGAGAGCAGTTTTAGAATCCGAGAGAAGCAGCGCAGCGCCCGGATGCAAAAGTCAAAACAAGAGCTGTTGACTTGAAATGTGAAAAGCAAAAGTCCGCATAGCTCTGGATTAACAAATTCTTCCAAATGTGTGTGATCTTCACACGAAGAAAGGCCATTCCATTTTATACAATACAACCTTTCCGTGTTTTCTGATCTTCAGCCACTAATCCTCCTGCCATCCTCACATAACCCGAAGTCAATTTATGCTTGTCATTTGCTTCGTCCAACTCACTGCCTTTTTACAACATGAAAATTGAGGAGGACTACGTGATTTTCTTAACATTTCTAATTGTGGAACTCATTAGTAGGAGTACCCACAAGAAGCTGTAAATAAAGAAACTCAAGTGCGCGTAGTGAGGCAGCAGATTTCTCTGATACAAAAACGGTGAACGTATTAGTCCTTATGTTAAATTGAATTAACCAACTGGTCAATAAGATTAAACTTAAGATTAAATGCACCATAAAAATTTGACGACTAGCATGGTATTCATGGATGCTTAACTATATACTGCCCAAGAATTTTAAAGTATCTGCGCTATTTTCCTGATAATACTAATAGAAACCCCTGCAAACACATAGCCAGAGATGCATTTAAAAATACATATGACTTAAGTGGTGTTGATTTGCTCAAATCCTAAGCGGAGTGAGGGTGGGCCGCATTTTGTTTCCAGGGTCAACATGAGAACTAATTTGAGACTTGAGCTAAAAAGTTGTAGGGTTTGTTGAGCTAGTTAACTCAGTATTGAGTGACGTTGACGAGAGTGTTGAAGTGAGGAAAAGGATTTGGAAAGCAGTAGTCCATATCCCAGTGGATGATACTACCATAAGTTCAAATGACAAATTGAGTGTTGAACGATTGTTATTCTTTGTTTCAGAGCACTTCGTCGTCTTCCTATTTCCATGAGCGACTGTGTCATCTGAACTCTCAAAACTCATCCCCTTTCACCCCTATCAGTGGTAAGTTCATCAATTGTCGACTTTAGTGCATGACACTTTCTTTATTCCAGAATAATTCTTTTGGCTTAAGAATTCATTACGTCACTCACTACAACTAGTCATATTGTCGAAAAGTTCAATTAGGAAAGAAATACATTTTACCACATTTTCCAACTAATGTAAAAAGTATTGGAATCAAAGATTTATCCGTGCTACTAACTGTGTGGAAGTCTTTCATTTCTAAAAATTAAACGCATCACAGCAAAATTGAACTTGAAGATGTTTTCAATTACTAAAATTTTACAAAACGTACAGGTAGAAATGGAAGTTGGTATTTCAAGCTCCACCTCAGGCAAATACACAATATCAGTAGACTTATATTTTGATTATTTATTCGCAGCTGCGAAACTCAAATAATTTTAAGATTGCACATAAGAATTATAGTCTCTTATTTTGTTATTATTATTCATACAATATTTATTAAATATAATTATTATAAAGTGGACACTGTGCTTCGTTTTATTTTTAATTCGACCTTAGGGGAAAAAGTTTTCGGCTTTAAGGGATTCGACCTATGGGAGAATCCCAAATTTCTAGCCCGACTAGTACTCGGAGTATAAATAGGAAGTGGAAACAAGAAAGAGGCCGATAAGCTAAGCTTGAATGAGTTAAGGGTGAAAGTTGACATTCAGATGAACTTTATGGACTGTATCACAGTTTGTCATTCCCACTCAATGGACCGAAGTCGATCTGTTTCGCAAAATTCCTTCACACCTCAATTTAATGCCACCCACCAAATACTCTGGAGGTTGTGCATTTTAATGGAGTGGGAGCAAACAGTTGAGACTAATTTATCGCCGGCACAGCTCAGTGTAATGTGCCCTGAGACTTAAAGTGCATAAAATGTTCTGAAGAAACACTCGGGATTTATTCCAGACATTTTTACTAGAGCGAACACATTAAACCTGCGTAACGGCGGGCGATGAGGAAATATATTTATTGAGTGTGCACGCAGAACCTGAAAAGTCACACTTTGAGTATGTTCAGCACCGACACATCCTAAATAAATTGATTCATTGTTCAACCTAAATCCCAACTCAGTAGAAAAAAGTTGGGAAAGAATGTCTTGCTTGTGTGGTAGGTACATTACTGGGCGAACTGAATTTCTCTTATTTTTATGGCTTGAAAAATACGAAACATAATTGGTT
>JAAXYW010000467.1:0-36842 GCA_036851895.1 Orthonychiurus folsomi | reverse complement strand
GTATTGAATTGGTTCAATTTCTCACTAAACTGCCCTAGTTACAGGATCTCCCAAAGTAAGTTACACGGATTTATGTTCTCCGTGCATTTAACATATGCTTGCTTTGGGAGGCACAAAGAGAGATGTGTCTTTGACCTCTTTGAGTATAATTGAGTAAGCATAAAAAACGCAGATTTTAATTAAGTTTATAAAACAAAACCCGGCTTAATACCGCCACCAAAAATATGGTTTAACAGATTATTATTATTTAATAAGGATCGAATAATTCTTGAATTGCTATTTTCAATCCGCCCGCACACTTGGCCAACAGCTCAAGCGGAGTGGTAAGCTTTTGACATATATTTAGATACACACAAAAAAATAGGTAACGGAGCAAATTGCTTGGCGCTAACTTTTGCCATACTTTTATGAAAACCCAATAGGATTTCCAATTATAAGCAGGCATATTAAACTTTTTTGGTTGCACTCAAGCAAAGAGAACAAATGTTAATGGTGGTCTAACAAACCTAACTAGAAATCGCATCAGCTTATCAACAAAGTCAGAAGTCATTTCCTTGCTTTGTCTCCATTCTACGGGGACATTCTTGTACTACCTGCATTGCATGTCGCAATATCCTTGCAGCGACAGAAACTGAAGGAATTATTTACAAAGCACAAAATTAGACTTACCTTGTCCTGTTGTTGCTTTATTCCCTGTTTATCCATGTCGAGCAAATTGGTAGGTTTACCAGTCACACCTCCAAGACCAATGGCAGATCCCCCATGCCTATTTTCTGATGGTTCGACTGAGTCGGTCTTGCCAGTAGCAAATCCACCGCTCAATTCGCCCACTGGTAAATCAAATCAAGATTTCACTAATTTTGACTTTTAAATACCTTCCATTGCAAAATGTAAGCTGCTCCTGCCATTTACACAGTTAAATCTTACGACATTGAGCAATGATAAAGCCATGAATTGCATTGAGTGGGCTTACAAGATTTCATTGATTTCGGCTTCAAGCTAACTCTTCTGGGCTCCACGTTACATCCCGAAAACCACTCAAAGCTCGTCATTGTTGACTCCCAGAGAAGCTTAGTAGGTGGGAAAAGGTCGTCTTGAAAATATTCACTCTGTTATTATAAAACGGATTAATTAACAAATTTAGATTACATAATAGACCTTCTCGTGAACAATGAGTCAGCCGCTTACTTTAACTCTTGGAACAGTAAAAGACCAAGGTTCAACTGCAACATCGGTCAGTCGTAAAGCTTTTGCAAATTCAACATTCTTGACATCGCAAGCATTCTTTGTGAGAAACGCGATTCCTTGATGAACACCTGGACAGCGATGATGGCTAACCTGGCGAAGATAAGGTGCCTCTTCCACCACATCGAAAGCAAATATTGTGCTGTCACCCTGTAAAATGAAGTAAGTCAATCACTGAAAAATAAGCAGTCATACGTCGCACACGTATGTTGACACAATGCTTGACAACTTATTACTCACACGCCCACTGAGTAGGAGTATGGAGCTATCCTCGTCATAGAACGGAACCAAAATGGATGGTGACACATCCAACGATACAGTAGTAACCAAGCTTAGATCCTGCGCGTTGTACATTAGTACTTGTCGCTCAGATGATCTAGACAAAAGATAACCCCGACATTACCGCATCAGTAATCTGTCAATGTTGGTTTCAAGAGAGACATACTTATCGAATCCAGCAACAACGATGAATTTCCCTTCCAGTGTCCAACATACGCGCCCCCCACGCCGTCCGACTGGTCCGTTCCCTTCTACTATCGGTTGAAGTTGAACCCTTGGGTCGTAAATACGAATTTTGCCATCTTTATTCCCAGTCACAAACTTAGAACCACATGGACTCCAAGCAAAGCTGAATAGTATCTGGTAAAATGCAATCCAATATATTAATATTAGCTAAGCAAAAATGGCTGTTTTAAGTCTAATGTATAAATGAGTTCAAACCAAACCTGCTCGGGACTGAGATGAATTTGTATGACTTCTTCAATAGTTTCTAAGTTCCATATCCGAATAGTTCTATCATATGATCCAGTGGCCAAAACATCTTTTGCGAGTGGATGAAATCGAACAAAATAAACCTTTTCTGCATGAGCAAAGATGCTGTGTTCAGGCTCGTTAGTTGGTTCTTTCAATCCACCCTCTGGGAGTTGCCAGATGCAGATCCGGCTGCGTAAAAATTAGAGCGCTATTGATACATGGTTTGGTTCAATTGTGCCTTGTGCGTCGTTTGTATACAAAGCAAGACGGTTACGTTAGGCAAGTCAGTCAATGTCAATTTGGGCATGAGCATCAAATTGGAAGGCATTGCTTAACCATTACATTTTGTCAAATTGCAATACACAAAAGGGTGCAGATGTGGAGGAATGCGCCGATCTAACTTCGGGGTCACGCGATTATGTCAATTTATGGAGAGTAAGAAGAAATATTAATAAAAATATTCGTTTCAGATATGCCTGCCATGGCGCAATGGTAGTCTTGGTAGTAATGGTACTAGGTTATTGTTAATCAATGCGATGGTTAACTCTCCATTGAATTTTTTTGTCATTTAATTTAAGATCTCCTAAGATTTAAACTTGACTTGTGTAATGACTTACCCATCGTCGCAACCAACTGCTAGTCTCAAATGGTCAAATGGGTCCCACATAAAGTCCATTACTTTAGTTCCATGTACTAAAGCTGGTACAACACCGTCCGGTTGCCTGCCGGGTTTCTCAATCTCAAATATGGCCAGCTTGCCAACTGGAGTATTAAGAGGAACGGCCACACGCTCAGGATTTGCTAGCAAAATAGTACATGCAATTAAAGATTGATAATAAATAAATTAAACAAAAACTAGTATAGCGGTGACTTAGGCAAGTGCAGGTCGCATACCTTGTATAAGCTCACTCTCACTAGGGCAAGTAGTGCTGATGTTCCTCAAATTATCAATGTGTGTTTTCTTGTGGAGAGCCACTGCCTTAAAATTTCTATACTTGGATACTTGACCTGAGATATTTATAAGGTAATTAAGACATTTCTAGCGCCCCAAAATCAAAGACAAGTTAGTTACCAAAGACAGTGTCTATTCGTTTAGCAGGAAGGGCAGCCTTTGTGCTAATCGATGTACTTGAGTTCTCTTTGGGTTTAATTCTCGAGTTCGACGGTGGAGTTATCTTTCTCTCCGGCTTTGAAATGAGGGGTGCACTTGGTTTCTCTCCCTTCGTAGCAGAAATAACGGAGACAGGAGCTTCAACGGTCATCACATCTGCAGTTTCCAATTTTGATTGTAACTTTATGTCGGGATTTTCGTCCGAAAATGCGTCGGGATTATTTTTCTGTTGAAACATTTTTAATCGTTCTGCCACTGTCATTCGGGGTTGTTTTTTCTGTTCCTGTGCTGAATTTCCAGTTGTTCCGCCCTCTTGCAGTGACATCGAGCGTGATTCCAATGGTTTCCAGCGATCAGATGTAGACATTGAATTTCCATCCAGATGGTCATCGACACAATTCCCATTCTTCGACTCGTCACTAAGGTTGTGATTTGAATGACCGTTTCCAACCTTAGGTGCTACAGTTCCTTCAGCATTGTTGTTAACATTGTGGTTGTTGTTTACAGCACTTTCTCCGTTTGCGTGAGGCGTTGAAGCAGTAGTACCTGCGTCAAAAGTCGATAAGTTCGAAAAACCACTTGATGCGTTGAGTTCTTGATCATCAAGTGATGAGCTCCTGCTAAAATCCGCCGCTCGTCTGGATATAAACGAACTTGGCGTACGTAAATGTGAGACAGCAGCAGTACTCTGTCAAGATATTTTCATTGCTTCAGTCAGATATATTATGCATAATTTGAAAAGAAAATTCATTTGTTGCAATCTCACTTACATTATTTACAACCCTAGGCCTCGGCATCGGCACTGGAATACGACCAACAATGATATCATTCACTTCGTCCGAAGACGACCCGGAAGACACTGACTTCTTGCGAGGCCGCGGCTCGGGAACCGCCTTTTTATATTTATCTGCGGATTCCAGAAACGCCGCACTTCGTTCACTTTCTTCAACTCTTCTGGCAGTCAGACTCTTCTTAAAAGTAGTCAGTGTTGCCTTATTGTCTCCAGACTTATAGATTTTAGGGTCTAGGCTTATTTTCGTGGGAATTCCAGGGGATCCATTAATCCAAAAAGTGGGTTTACCTGACGTAACAGTTCCTTTTGTCTCAGGGTAGAGGTCACGATGAAAATCAATGTAAGACTTTCTTGGAACGTGATAAGGAATGCTAACGACGGAATTTCCAGTTAATTGCAAGACACGATTTACTTCAGTGTCCATAACTTTCAGGGCTCTCTTAGAGACGAGACAAGCTCCTTTGGTCTGTTCGCCGTTGTAACGGAAACCGTCAGTCAAGTAAGGATCGGATTCAGTAAATTCTAGAAAGGATATGGATGTGTCCCCCCGACCAGCAATAAAAAGCATTTTGGTATCAGGGTCGTACATTGGAATGAGTATTCCCGTTGAACTGTCGAAGCTCAATGACTTGACAACTTTTTCAAAATTCCTTGTGTCCCGCAGAAATATTTGACGCATTCGAGTCTTGAAAAAGAGCAATTTAGATTAGCATTTCTTGAGCTATAATTGCGAATTATTCAAGTAAAGCTAAATGTTGCTTACAGAATCAAAACCGGTAGTTAGAATATAACTAGAATCGCCAAGCCAAAGTACCCTAGAATCTTTGGCATTGTCATGGCTAATGGCGCTGCAAACCACCTTATTATCCCTGGGATCAATTACTCTGACATGCTTGTCCTTGGCACAAGTTGCAAGTTGATTTCCATTATGAAACCAAGAATGGCTCATTATAACATCGTTGTGCATGCCATTATCTGCAAGTAACACCACTTATGTAGACTCCATAGAAAAAAAGTACTTTAATTAAATGAAGATTTCAACTTGGTTGCTTTACAACTTACCATGGTACAGTTCTTTATTTGCCAGGACATCCCATAATGTCAGAGTGTTATGCGACGTGTAGGAAATCAGGTATTCAACAGTTGGATTGAAGGTGACGTTTTCAACTTTCCGATGCTTTGAGCTTGTCACGCATTCCGGGCTTAGAGTTGATAAGTCATTTAAGTTGTCAGGGTCAATTGACCAAATCTTCACAGTAGAATCGGCTGAACATGTCGCCAGCAGTCCATCTTCAAATGGCGAAAAGTCAAAGTCGGTAACAAGATCACTATGAGCATTCAAAATAGGAAGATTGGTCCCAATAGTGTAAGCATCAGAGTCTAGAGACACTACTGCGAGTTGAGATCCTAAAATACAAAATAAGCGTTTTACTATAGTCAAATAATTTGGGATGCTAAGAGTTCATTCAAATCAATCTATTGGTGCTATAACAAATCCTGTAACTTCTTAATGGGCACTAATATACAAATAATGCAGATACTACTTACCTGTCTGATGAACATTAAAGGCGGCAAATGCGGCAGACGCCTTGATAAAGCTCCCTGAGCAGCTATAAGATCCAATTACTAAGTCTCTGATCCATGGCTCATGCTTTGAGGTTTTGGGAGCCGCGTTTTTGTACTTGGAAGCCTTGAATCTTCGAGACATGACTTAAATATTAACTGGAACTGCACGGTCGACTGGAAATTGGATCCACTTTTGGAACGAAGAATGAATATGTTGAACCCTGCAAAACAAAACACTTTGTAAATACAATGACAATAACTCAGTATGTCCCCAAAATCGTATTTTTGGTGCCCCATGTTGATGTTGGTCAAGCAATAATCGTGGACTGAACAAAACATATGATCGACCACACGTTAATTTTACTTTATATCACATCTATGCTGTTGATATTACTTGTAACTATTCTCTAACTCGGAAATGAAGAACTCGCTATGAATCAATCATTCAAACATTTGCAAAATTATTAAACTTTGTTGGAACTTGGAAGGATGCACCTACCTAAGAAAGGTATTAAGATTTAAAGCATGCAATGCTTTAGCTTTCTACACTACATATATTACTCCATAAAATCACAAAAAATGAGGCCCGTATTTCAAAGGGAGATATTTGACTTTCTTATTTTCATTTCGAAAAACCCCTTTGCCTCAGTAACGGCAAAAGAGTTACCCCAGACAAGATTTGAATTTAATTAAAGTCGAACTCAAAGGTAATTGGCGTTTTGAATTCATTTTGATTTTCAACAATTTTGATGCCCATCTGGATAAGTAAATTCCCTGCCTTTCGTTACTAAGGAAAATTTCAAGAAAACAATAGAAAAACTGAATTGGTCTCTGTTACACGGGTTTCATTAGTTGTTACTGATTTTCTTCAAAATCCTTATAGGTTTGCGTCTCTAGGCACTACAGAATTGTCCACTCAAAGTTCAAAGTTCTGAAGACTGACAGAAGGGGAAAGTAAGGATACCAGGGTTCTGAAGTGCTTAACTACCAAGATTGCATACACCGAGTTGGCATGTAGACAGACAGGAAGAAAGCAAGTCTCATTGATTTTCCCCCTTGAAAGTTTCTGGATAGCCGGAGCGGGGCTGGATTTTCCAGCCCGTGGAAACGAATCACCATCAACCCTCTCTCTACCCTTCTACCCGCTTCCCGTATAAAATCTTTAAAACGTCAATTGTAACATTGTTCGATAAATTTATTTTACCTACCTGGTTTAGATGGTGGAATGTGTAGCTGACCAAGTGGGCTGGATGACCTTTGGTTAGGGACGCACGGAATTGATGATGATTTGGCCGTGGTCCGGATGCATTTGACAGGAGAGGATAGGGTGTTGTGTGTATGGACTGCGTCCGTCCTGCACTTTTGCCTGCCTTCCACGACGCACGCCTCTGACACACCGCGCTTCATGCACACACAGAATACATGGCTTCCATGGACCCCGATACCCGGGTTGTGTTTTTAACACGAATTATTTATCCCTTGCCTCTTGCTCAACCCCGCAACAAATGTTCATCCTTCACAACCCCCTGTTTTATTTTGCAAATCCCTAATATGAAGGCTAGTTATTTGCTGTCTGGCAAAACTCAAACCTAATTACGTTCTTTATTGAATAAATGATATTTATTTCAANAAACTCAAACCTAATTACGTTCTTTATTGAATAAATGATATTTATTTCAAAGTATTAAAGCTCCGCTGTCCTACTTTGCTTTATCCTTAAAACTTATAAGGCCTAACCGTGACAGTTGACAGTGTTCGCTATTCAGCATGGAAGATGATAACTTATTACACATAGACAATGGTTTTAATTGTCTATTTCCTTATGTGGGGCGTCGGCCGGCGCGCCCGCCACCCAGCCTTACTCATCGTCTTCGTCATCATTCACTACTCCCATGTTTAAGAAATTTAATCACAAAATAACTGACTGCACTGCATTTGTGTTCACATTTCATTACTTATGCGTAAAGTATGGACATTGTCCAACTCATTCAGGCTCAATCGGAAGGATTAATAACGTGATTCCTGCAGCTTTGTATTTGTTAACATTAATTTTCATTTTTCATTAGTTCACATTACAACAGAGCAAAAGTGTACAACATCACGCTATTCGTCCCCCTATTGGATTCAAATTGATTTAGTCACATTAAATAGCAAAATGCATATAACAGATTATTAGTGTATTAGTGTTTATATGTGTGCATGTGTTAGAAAATGGGATTTAAATTCATGGAGTTTGAAAAAACCAATAAGAATAATCATCATCCAAGAACATTTTATTGTCTCCATCATACTTCAATTCAGAATGATTAAACAATGAATATTCATAATATTAATACTTCCCTCAAAATTTCATAAGAACGAGAACTGATATCTAACATAAGGTTATTGTAAGAATTAACACTGCACTGTGACTGATTAGCAATCATATAAAGTCTTGCACTACTCGACTACTGGGGCAGTCGCATGAGTAAACCGGTAAATTATCAGAACTGCAGTAGGTTTTTATTAATAAGAATTGAAGGCCTGGTCCTATGGATATTTTGAGATTTTATATGTTTTGCTGTTATTGCAGGCTATTTATTTGGAAACTCATGTTAAATTCAAAAGGCAAGGAGCCAGCATTGTGGCTTAGTACGGAGTCAGTAAATTTTATATACTTTAAAGCAAGTAGCAATTGTGGAAGAGCATTTCATCAAAGTTTTCCCTTCTTCGGGCCAGTTGGTAATTGCATGTGTGAACAAGTTCTTATTTAATTTGCGTTATCTAAAGATTTCAATTACGCTGCTTCTTCTTCCTCTTCTTCCGCTGCAGCGGTCAGCATTGCAATCAACTTACCTGTGTCAATTCTTCCTTGATTGTCAATGACCATACTTTCGAAGGCATCATCAACTTCATTCATTGAAAACTTGTCACCCCAGGTCATCAGTGCATGGCGAAGTCTGTTATAAAAACAGAGAATGGTTAAACCTTAATTTGCTCAGAAATGCCTGCAAAAACACACATTCCATGTATTCTTATTCTGAAGAACTAGCTGGACTTACTTTTCTCCATCGATTTTGCCACCTTCATCAAAAGATTTGAAAGCGTTAGCAACGACCTCATCATCGTCAGCACTGCCTGACATATGGTTTGCAAACAGTGTTAAGAGCATGGTGAAGTTGAGGGGTCCTGGAGCCTCATTCAACATTTCGTCCATTTCCTTGTCATTGGCCACACGACCCAGGGCGTCGTACGTCGCTCTCAAGTCGTTCTTTCCAATTACACCATCCTTGTCGTTATCCATCATGTTGAAAGCCTACAAGTCAAACTCAGAAATGTTGGATATTGGTGAGGCACCATATTTTCTGAAAAATAAGGGGACTAAAACAAACCTCCTTGAACTCGGCGACTTGTCTTTCTGAGAACATGGAGAACACATTGCTTCCAGTTCGTTTTGCCTTCTTGGTGCTGGCTCGTTTGGGTGGTGGTGCTGCTTCTGCTGGAGGAGGAGCTGCTGGGGCTTCCGCTGGAGCCTCTTCTGCTGCCTTCTTCTTTGTCTTCTTCACTTTCTTGTCATCCGCCTGTTTCACAGCACACCCGACCACAAATCAAATTATCTCAAAGTACCATGCATTTGTTATGTGAAATTAAATAAATCAGTACCTAAACCGAAAGAAAAAGAACTATGAAAGAACTAATCAGAGGGTTTTTTCTAACTAGCCATATACCCCTATTGTGGACTAAATCACTTGAGTTAGTCGACAAGCGGAAAAAACCGATTTTATGCATCATAGCCCATAGGCGTTCACAAGGGATAAGGCAGATTTCCTAACACGACTTGCTAAAAGTCGCTAGCAGTTTCGTTGGAACGCGAACGGGCGGAATTGCTCTGGTCTAAAAATAAATGAATGAATCCGAAACCCGTTGAAGTTCATCTTCACTGCTTCTGTGAAGCATTTGTGTTTTTATAGACAGACACGGTACTTCGGGTAAAGGGAATAATTATTGGTACACACCCAAATTTTTCTGCGGCTTATCCGGTTTTTATTTTCAGTGTATCTCTTACGGAAGCCTTTAAAAACATATACATCGCAGAATCTAGAAAATGCGACACCAATTGAAAATGTTTGGGTTGCTGAATGATTGGGTGGGAACCGAAAAATAGTAAATTCTTATGCATATTAGCTTGGTTTACTGCTGAATGTTGTTAAATAGTAGTGCTTTCAAAATCTCGTTCAGTTAAATATTTTGTGTTGGAACATTTATTTCAACTAAACTTGTTTGACTAATGCCCAGATCTGAATGCTTAATTTGGAGGCCTAGGGTTTCTCACTCCTCACTCAAATCTCTATCGGCAAAGTATTAGGATAAGGATTTTGCTTAAATCTCAAAAATTGTGCTGTAAAAATTAGACTAAATCTGGATCTGAAGGCTAAGGGGTTTAATTTAAATATTTAAAGCGCAACAACGTTAGAGATTGAGAAAAAAGAAAATTTTGAATTCTTACCATTCTAAAGATGGGACACCAGAAGGAAAACTAGAAAAAGGCACAGCACCGAAAAGGAAAGCGACTTGAGAGCGAGTGGAAGAAATACCAGCAAATTTAACAGGAGTCTTCTTGCAAATCCTCATAAGTATTTTCAGCTCCTTTTCTATCCCACCCGACCCAAATTCTACGCTGCCAAAAAAATCCCCGAAATCTTTTTATAGAAACATTACCATAACATGTCTTACTACTAAACTCCCAGTTAAATGCCTTCGTCTAGGTTTCTAATTCACGGTCTGAAAAACCAAACATACAAAGTTGCTTTAAGGAAGAATACGGTTAGCTCAGATCCAATGCTGCGTCAAGTCCAATGGTTTTCGTTTACACTGGTGGGCATTCGGCAGTTCAGGGATTTCAGGGACACCCCAACATTAATACCTACGTATTTTACATTTTCAATCTCAGGATTAATTTTTAACCGAATTTAATTTATTAAAGTAAATTTCATGTTCCGGTAAACCTGGTCAGAAAAAAACCCAATTGTCAAGTGAATGAGGCGAGTGCAATTGGTCGATTATGTGGGTTTGATTACAAACCCAGTACAAAGTTAAATGTACGGGCCTCATCAGTCTCCATACTCTACAGTCTACAGGTCACTTTTCTGTAGCTCGCTAGAGAGTAAAGTTGTATAGTAATTTTGCTGTTTAATGCTGACTGCCAAATGCAATTTCTGTGAGAATAAGCCTTACGTGTTATTGGCATTAGAACGTGTAATTTACGAATCAGGTTGCGAATTAAATAGCTTCTAAGAATAAAGGTTTGTAATTTGTTACACGCAGGAGTAATACAACTTTAACTGGTTCATAACACTATAAACACGCATTCATTTTCACTTAGAATGTAGTCAATAATAATTATCTTGGTAAATTGTATTCAATCTGTAAGGCATTTGAAATTCATATATTGGCTAGGCAGGATGTAGAACCCGAAGCACGCAATGCAGACTGGAACTGGACTGACTGAGTGTCAAATAAGTACTATCATTCTTTTTCTTTTTACTTTACCAAGGTCGGTGGAAGGTTTGTGTTAATAAAATTAAACTAAAACAAAAAATTCTTGTCAAAATCTGTCTTGTTTTCGCCGCTTTACCTTATCAGCCGCCCATATTTTTCTATTGACTGACGCCTAACGATAACGAACGACACGTCAGGAGTACAATTAGCGAAACAATGTTTTAGACCGTTGAAAACAGTTTTAATCGAAATCTGGTGATGGAATTGAACAAATGTCTCTAGCTGCTATCCATCCACAAAAGCACACAAATGTAATAAAAGTAAACACATTTTGTTGTGTTGCTAGTCAACAGACTAAATGGACGGGAGCAAATCGTAAATTTTTTTCCAAGCATAATTATCATATTACTATTTACTTTTAAATTATTTGATGTTCCCATTTGCATCGCATCAGTAAGTAAAGCAACAAAGGTTCCTCCTTGATACTGAGTCCGAAATGTCGGATTGAAATGAAAACAGTCTAATACGTGCTAAGTACGTGTGAGATATCGCTTTTTTAGTATTATTACAAAATTCCATTGCAGTTTTATATTTATTTATTTATCTGATTATAACCAAAGTATTTTGGTCTCATAAGTATAAGTGTGAGGATTCGTTCCACCCTGCCTAGCTGATCTGCCCAAAGCAGCGGTAAATGCTATGCTTGGCACTACATATTTTAAAATCTCGAGAGTCCCTCATCCTCTTATCCTTTGGCCGAGCGCGTGGAACATAACATAGAAATGTGTAGCAGTGCTAGCTCTAGTTGCGGAAGATAATTTCATAGTATTTGATTCGTTCGGTCGAAATGTAAAATATCAATTTGCGCATTAAGTTTATTCCACGTGTGTGTGTGCAATAAGTAATTCAAATGGCGATGCCAAAGTATGTATTTAATCAACACTCATTCCTACGTGCAAACATTTTGTGTTCAAGATTAACTGGGAGAAAGCTCAACACAATTGAATTTGGCTGCAGGAGCATTTCTGAGATTACATGCCATACTCCTCGCACGAGAGTACTAGGAAACAAAGCATTTCCAAATTGGAATATGTCGACGACGTTAGTGAGAAGATCCATGTCAGCGGGAGGTCCTGGAGATAAGCCAGTCGAGAAGGGCTCTTCACAAATAAAGGGACTGGGATCATTGTCAGAAAAACCGCAACAAGATTCAGAACCCGAACCCCCGAAGGCAATAAGTAGAAAAGAGAAATTAAAACAAGCAATTAAAGATTACGGTTGGTAATTCTCACACATACGGTAAACTTAAATTTTAACATACGTCTGGAAAATTTAATTCAGGTGGGACAGTCATCGTGTTCCATGTTTCAATATCATTGCTCTCTCTGGGTTTCTGCTACCTGCTTGTCTCCAGGTAATCTATTTATATTTTCTTTGATCTAGATTTTGATAATTAAGATAAGTTTTTGTTTCTCTCGTTCATCTCATTATATCTAGAAGCATACAAATTCTCAATATAATTTGTTGTTTCCCTCGTTCATCTCATTACATGTAGAAGCATACAAATTCTCAATATTTTCTAGCATAATATGTTGAATCTGCTCAATCTGTTGTCTGCTGTTCTGGTTGATGTTTGGATGCACGGCAATTAACATAACAATTCATCTAATTATAAACTAAGGCCACAGATTTCTGTATGCTGAAAAAGGCTTTGAAGATTTGAAGACAATACAGGAATTACATAGATCCCACAATGATGCTTCGAAATTTATAAACAAACTCTTCAAATGTACGAGGAAGCGAGGCAGGGCAAGGATAAAAATAGCACACGTTGGAATTCCGCCCTGAGTGTGACTCACAACACGTCATCAGAATAGCATTCTCATTTAGACACATTTGAAAAGTTCAAGTTCGGCAAACCTAGTGTCGAATATCTAAGCGATCTTCTCCTAATCTTCAATGCCATGCAATCAGTCCCCTGAATAAATTTCTCAGTGTATTCTGCTCTGAGCCAAAACATTCAAAGCCTTCTTGGGTGCAACTGAAATGAATCTGATAATATCATGTTATATCTCTTTAGTGTGCCTTAATTACTGATGATTTTTATCTATGTATTATGTAGTGGGCTAGACCTGGCGTCGATGTTGAAGGCAATTGGGATTGGCGAAAATATTCTTCAAAACCGAGTCACTCAGGGGGCAAGCACTTTCGTTGTTGCCTATGCTGTGCACAAGATTTTCGCACCACTTCGGATTACGATTACTCTGACTGCAACTCCCCTGATTGTCCGACGGCTCAGAAATATGGGATTTCTGAAGAAGCCGAACCCATAATTTGCTGATATAAAATCTGCACAAAGTCTAGAATAGTTGGACATTTATCCCGTTTGAACACGCGAGGAACTTCGTGATTGTCATCAGTTAATGTTGGGAGCCACAAAAATGTGATTTTTCTTGATTATATTTCAAGTTTTTCTTTTTCTAACTGTGATATGGGTGTATGATATGTTGATGTAAAGTAGTATGCTGATAGTGAAGCTCAAACTAATTGCCACTTGCCACTGTGTGGGATAGGCGGTCCTGAAATTATTTTATTTTAAATTACTTCAATGATTGTAGATATGTATCCTATTGACACTTGCGACACTGATCATATTCGTATTTATTGAGAAGTCAATAAACTAAGAATTTATTATATCGGAACTTGTTGCTGTGCTTCTATTTTGCATTTTTTTCCTGAAGAAGGATTCGAAAGCTTGGAAAATTTTTTTGTTCATCCAATGGCATGCGTTCCGCTCAAACCAGTCAAGCCCTAAATAAATACAAATTATTACCTACAATTTTGCACTTGGCTGAATTTCCTATATCTAAGCAAGGCTTTTAGAAGTGCTTAAATAGTAACCATTTTATCAGTCAATCAGAAGAAAACCGTATATAGTTCTAATTTTTGAAGCCCACATGAGACATAAGCATTGAATGTAGTTGCAGGGGTAGACTGTAGACATAAAGAAGTGGGCATGGATTTGAGCATTGCGCCAACAAATGTTCACCTCCACTCAGCACACACCTGCATGCGAAATTGGCAATTCAGTTCATCAATCTGTTCCATCAGGGTCTTTAGGGATTAAAAAAATGTCAATGTGGAAGCAAGTTAAAGTTTAACTGAATCAGCATATGTTATGCCATTTAGATAGCTGAATACAGGTTTGATCACAGCCCTAAAATAAACATGAAACATTTAAGTGAACTTTTATTAAATAAAATTTGACAATTGCTCTTACTTTTTATAGCTATTGGCGCAACGAATTCACTTCAATTTAATAGAAGCCTGTGACTACTTGGGAAAACTGCTTGAATCAGCAAGGCAAATGCTGGGATTATGAGAGATCAGGTTAGTAGTCAATATAATCTGCACACCTCCCGTTGGCGTACCGTATTATTACCGAATAAGAAGCTCACGGCTTCTATTGTTCAAAAGGTTTTCAGAGGGGGTTTGTATTCATTCAGAAGCTTCAAGTCGGGGAGGAGTTGTAATTAAAGATTTCAAATTCAAAATATTTTTTACTTAGTTAATTTAATTTAATTTTTAGATCTTTTTGAATAGTAACTACCTGCTTGAACATATAATACCAAGAGATCAATCAGAAAGCGCTATGTACTTCGAAAGAAATCAGAATTGAAATGTTGTATACTTGTCAGAGAGAGAAGGGTTGTGTTCAGAACGGGGCTAGTAATCGGGCAGAGGCTTCTATTGTTCAAATATTCTCCAGACGGGGCTTCTATTCATGGAGAGGATTCTATTCGGTAATGTACGGCATATCAATTGTCTGTCACCGTCATCTGTTTTTTTCAAACCAATTTTATTAGTCTCTGTTTGCTATCAAAAATTGCCTCACGACACAGAATACAAGGTAGTTTGCTCACTTAAAGTTACCTAAGGACTGATTCAGGCATACATCGTATTCGGGTTAATTTTTCCCTTGTCTGACTAATAATTCAATTTATACAAATGATTATTTAAAATCTGCACAGATTCCTTCAGGGTACTTGGCACTACTTCGTCCAATGCAGTTCGTATAATTCGTCCAATTGATAAAGTATAAAATGTTGCATCGGCAACCTTCTGTCATATTATTGAACATTTTTCCCAAATGATTAATAGGAGTTTTAAATTGGGCAGGTCAATTAACTAATTGCGCACGGTCAGGTGTTTGAAGTGAAAAAGTGTTCCGTTCCATAATAGGCCCGCCCTATCCAAGCGAAAGCAGCAAGTAGTAGGAAGAGGAACACATTGCGAATAAAAATGTTGTTCTCACTCAAAAGTTAATGAAATCTATTTATTAGACAGGATGGCTTCTCCGACTTCAGCCGAAGGAGAACTTGTTAATCCATTTCAGGAATCTAGAAGTGTAAGTTACCCATATGTCCCATTTGATGAATGCTGTTAGCTATTAGCTATTAGCTATAGCTATGTACTTTAAATGTTAACTTTAACTAGTGCCATTGCGTGTACAATCCTATTATTTATTTTAGAACGATTGGTCAGAAGATGACGCTGAAAAGTGTAATATTGAGACCGTTTCCAGCACTGAAGGCTTGGTCAATTATGTGAAAGGAACAGAAGACAAGAGGTATGTTAGTCTGATAAAATCATAACGTGCCTTAAACAACTACCAAAGTTATTTCGATTTCCCAGCTGGTAGTTAACCTAATATAGCTTATTATTATATCCTGATGTGTTATTAGATTAGCTGATGTCTTACCAATTAATTATGAACATATGGACCATTATGATTTTGCCTTTGGAGCGGAATACGCTAGCACTGACAAAACGGTGAACATTTAATAAGCCATAATTACTGAATCTCAAGTTTACTAATAATCAAAAGTGATTTTTGTTTTCTAGTCCTTACAGGAGTCTGTTCCAGGCACAAGCAATGAGGACCCGAAGAAAATCAGGGGTGTGACAGTGGATAATTGTGAAAATCGGGAGTTAAGTGAGGATGAAACTGGAGAAGTGATTCTGGGCCGCCAAGGTAACAATTAGAACTAACTCAATCCACAAGATTGATACCAAAACTGACTTGTGTATATCTATAGAAATTAGAAAAGTAAGTGTTACTGAAAGTCGTCACTTGGCCTCTAAACCTACTACCAACATGGACGACTCGGACGGGATAAATTTGCAAACGGGAGAACCGCAGGCGCAAGCTGAATCCTTGATGAGCCAGTCGGTGGGTTCTGAAGAGTCAACCTTAAGTGAAGATCGGTTTGTTAAGGTCAAAATCTGTGAAGTGGAAGGAAGTAGCAAAGCTTCATCGGAGAGCGGAAAAGATGAGCTAGAGGAACAAATATTATCTCTAAGTTCCGCTAATAAGAAGTTGCGTTCTGATTTGGTAGTGTCAAAAGAAGAGTACCTGAAAGTTAAACTAGAGCTCGAGTCGCGTCTTATAGAAAGCCAGACACAAACTGACACGGAAGCCAAGTGTTCGCAAGAAGTTCAACGCTTGAAAGAGAAACTTACTAGAATGGATGATGAATTGGTTGACTTGAGAATATTGATCGAGGAGGCAGTTTCCGAGGATTTTACAGAAGATGAAATTGAAAAACAGTTGAACGGGAGAAGCCTGGCAGAAATGTTTTCCTTGTTGAAAGCTTTCAAAAAGAAAGAGTCCGAATTTGCAGAGGCACGTGACAAACTATATAACACTACAGCAACAGAGAATCTACTCCAATGTGAAGCTGATCAATCAACAACTTCAGGCCAACCTCAGATTTCCGCAAACGAGAACCTTGAGCTCATAGCTCTAAGAGCGGAATTAGCTGCGAAAACAAAAGAACTCGAAATCGTTAACAGATCATACTCGGATAGAGAGGCGGAAGTGCTAGAGCTATCCTCAAAACTACAGGAGATGACAGATAATGAGTCTAATATTATTGGAGGATACCAGGCAGTTTCAACTGAGCTGGCCAATCTTCAGCAAAGTCATTCTGCTCTCGCGGCTCAATTACAGTTCGCTCAAGATGAACTTTCTGTCAGGATTGACGTCAGCAAGGAAGAGCTGGATCGGCTTAAAGAGGAATTACTTGCCAAGGATGACGACATGCTAGAAATTCAAAATTTGATGGATGAACTTCAAGCCACTTTAGAAAAGAGAAATAACAAAATTGAAGACTTAACTCAGAAATTAGCCCGTCAGAGTTGCGAGATTGAACAGGAAAGGAGCGAGATGGTGGCAAAAATTCAAGATCGGGAAGAGCTTCTTTGCTCAATGGAAGGTAATTTAAGTGAAAAGGATGTCGAGATCACCGCCTCGAAAACAAAAATTGAAAAGCTTAAGAAAGTTGTGATGAATTTAAAACGTCAAAGCATTGCTGGCCATTTACCTGATGCGGTGGGGGATGCATCTTCTCGACCCGCTTCTACTTCTCAAAGCACAGAGGATGCGCTTACTCCTGACAATCAAATTGAAAAATTCAAGGCCGAAAATCAGAAATTGCGTGATCAATTGCAGTCAATTTGTGATGAAAAGCAGAATCTGGAAGAAACCATAAAAACGATGGGCGTTGAGCGCCAAGAGCTGGAATTTTCTATTGACGAGAAAGATACTAATCTTTCTCGAAGTATGCAACAGGTGGAAGAACTTCTTGCAGCATTGGACGAAAAAAATTCTGAGATTGAAAAGCTGGTGCGTTCCATCGACTCAAAAACAACAGAGCTGACAAGTTGTGCAAACCTAAAAGGAGAAGAAATGCAAAGTACAATTGAGGAATACCACTCTTTGCTGGAAAAATCGGAAAGCCATGCTCGTCAGCTGCAAGCTGTACTTGATGAAAAGACAGTTTTGCAAGAGAAGGATTGCAATGAACGAGACAGGATGCTGTCTTACATCTCGGAGTTACAAAACAGAGTAGAACTGGGAAATAACGATATCAAGTCATTAGAACAAGGTTTGGCAGCTTATAAAGAAAATGAGGCCCACTTGAAGGATTCATTAGGGCAAAAGTCCCTTAAGCTTGCAAATGTTGAAAACATTGTTGATGAGTTACTCGCCCTTAAAAGTGAATTAACTGCTCATGTATCAGCTAAATCTACTGAAATTATCCATTTACAGAATTATATAGCTGAAGTAGTTGCGGAAAACAAACAGCTCTCAGAGTCAAAGGCCGAGATACAAGGTCAATATGACACCTTGAAAGTTTCTGCTGCGAGCACTGACCAAGCGTTGTCTCAAATGAGCAAGCAAATTGACCAAATGTCTGCAGAAGTTCTTCAACTGAAGGAGCTGGAGGTACAGTTAAAGCGTACTCAAAACGAGAAGGAAATTATTAGGAGTCACTTGACTGAAACAGAAAACCGTATTCGGCAAATCGAAATCGAGTTTAATAGAAAATCTGAAGAAGTTGAAGTGTTACGTGAAATGGAAGTGTTATCAGTGAAAAATGAATTAATCAGATTGAAACCCGAAATGGAGGACCTTCAGACTAGATTTGGCCAAACCCACGAGTATGCGTTAAGGCTTGAAAGTGAGAATACAAACTTGAGGAATGAGGTTCAAAGCCAAGAAATTGCATTGATGGAGTCACGAGAAAGAGCTGTATTTTTTGAAACCGAAATCAGATCCGTCACCCTTTCGACAGCTCATTTGGAAACAGATATTAATCGCCTCAGAGAAACTGTCATTGGATTGGAAAGCCAGCTAGCTCGTGCTAACTCTCAGATCCAATTATTTAAAGAAAGAATAGAGCGGGAGCCCGTGGTTTCCGAAGCAGATGTGCGTCACGAAGATGAAGAAATTAAGAAGGCTGCGGTAGCTCCAATCAGTTCTGCAAGTGGCGTGCATGTGGATATTGAAGAAATTTTGGAGGCCGGAAGAAAAGACAGGGATTTGTTGGAAAAGAAGATAAGTATAATATTATAATATATATATATATATATATATATATATATATATATATATCATCCTCAAATTAGGCTAAGCTAAAGTTGGTTTTTGGTTTCACGACAAATCTACATAACTCATTTCTTTCGACTTACGCTAAACGTGTTTATTTAATCTCCGTATACACGGAGCACTTGCTTGAGGTAGCACCATATCGTGCATTAGGATTCACATTTTCCTAAGTGCATCTAAATTATGCATATATTGGAAATTTAGTGTAATGACTTGCTTTACATCGATTTGTTGCAGAGCAAAATTTCAGAAATTGAAATTTCCGAGATTAAATCATTTGAAGAATGCCTTATGCTGAAAGGGTGGTTGCGGCAGCTCGAGATGGAGAACCTCAAGTACCAAGATCATTTGCGAGCACTTCAAAATACAAAGGATGGCGACACAAATGGTGCTAAGGCAAAGACACTTCAAGATGAAGTTCTACGGCTTGTGCACACTCTTCAGGAAAGAGATAATAGATGTGTACATTTGACAGCTGAAATTACGAGGGTAAGCGAAAATACGCAAATTTTTGTTTTAAGCTGTCTAATCTTAAATTGATATAACGTAGTTACTTGAAGAGAGGGACCGACTTCAGTTAAGGCTATCTAATGCTCTCAAACAAAATATGTCTCTTGTTGGTGGCGATAATCAGGAAGCCGCAATGCTTGGCGCGGACGAATCTGTTTTGGAAAAAATTATGGAGCTACAGAATATAAATTACGCTATTAACATAGACCTCAGGCGCGAAAAGGAGGCAAGAAGGCTGGTGCAGGAACAGTTACTTTTGTCACAGAACTCGAGGTTCTATTTCGGACGAGGGACTGATCCACCAAAACTTTCTGGACAGACTTATTTGACACACTCACCTCCCCATAGACCTTCAACAGGTATTGCGAACATTTAAATTTTTAAGAAGTCGATAAAACGGATTTATATTATAGTATTAATTTATTTTACATTCCGAAGCCACGGCAAATCTGTCTGGAGCCTCTGCCATTCCAACCCAGGATAGCAGCTCTCATCACATTGAGTAAGCTTCTATATTCAAGTTTTCCGAAATGTTATTCCACAATTTAACAGTATTTTGTTTTGAATATTTCAGCGCTGCACGCAAACCTGTCGTTCACATTTAACATGCTCTACCCCATTTTGAAAGATGAAAGTAAAAATCAGATGTGGTGCTTGTACTATTATATTCCACGTAAATATTAACAATTATTACCTGCGGCTATAATCGAAAGCTTTGTATATGAAAATGTAAAAGTTAGAGCTTTAATACCAAATAATTTATTTCAAAATTTCTGCCCACACGTAGTGAAATATTGTGTTTCGAATGTGAGCTTGGTCCAGTAAGTTATATCTTTCTGTTGCTGTGTTGAAATAGGAAATATTATTGCATTTTTAAAGTTTGTGGGCTATATAAGTATGATTAATCTTGATATTTAAGGTGAGCTGTGTTGTTTACCCTGATTTGTCGAGCTGTGGTCCTTGAAATACGCTTAAAAATTGGATTTGAAACTGAAGTATTGAAATAGTAAAAGCTTTATGAAAGTGGAAACGTTTTTGGTATGGGAACGACATTGCGAAAGGAATTTATGATAACACTAAGTATTTTTACATTCAGTAATTTGTTATGTCTTTACAAATTATTAAACATTATAAAATTGCAGCAAATTAAAATAAACATTTTACAGGTTTGACATTATTTCGCGCTAATTCTAATCTATACAACTGCTGAAGTTTGCACATTTTCCTGGTGTTGAGCATCCTAAACATGATTTAGAATTTCCAATGGCATCCGTTCAAACCATTCAAGTTTTAAACATCCATGATTTAGAACTTTATTGACAACGGACTGTAGTAGGCTCAACATATATATAGAATACTGGAAGTTGAAGAGTTGTTGCAAATGAAATGAGAAAACATTCGGAAGAAAGTGACAGCATGCGGGTATGTCATGAATGCAATAGGAGGTAGTGCATAGTGGTGTGATGAACTTGAAATGCATGACACGAAATAGGGTAAAATTAACAGATTTGTGGACACCGTAGATGACATGAATCGGGTGACCCGCTTGCTCACGCACGATACAAGTTGGAAAGTACTGCAATGCATGTGTGAATGTATGGTGTATTAAATGCCAAGTATGAATCAACGCAGCCATTGGGTTTTAATGTCCAAAAACGGAAGCTCGAAGTTCTGTTTTCGACGATCCAACCACACATGTCTACACTTCGGATTTCAAACCTTTCTTTTAAATACTTCGCCTAGTCGCCCTCCCTAATCATAACAGGTTAATTGCCTATCATATGCTTACATACGCGAACTTCTCGTATGAGATACAACGCATTGCTCTATTTTCAATCTAAGATTAACACCCCCTGTAATGCGTTCCCATGCAATGTGCAATTATAAATGATTACATTTTACCAAAATATTGCATCATTTTTTGGACCATTTTACCTTTGAAGTTGAATTTGGTATGCCCACAAAGCCAATCATCCTAACCGTGAGCAGAGTGGCGCAGTGGAAGCGTGCTGGGCCCATAACCCAGAGGTCCGTGGATCGAAACCACGCTCTGCTACAATTTTTTTAAAAAATTTACAGCGAACTTTGACGTGTATATCTTTGAGGTAACCGGGCGACAATGATACTCTCTAAATATTAAGTGTGTGATTGATTACTGTAGTAAAAACAAATGAAAAAATGTAATGTGTATGTGCCTTCCGAATTTAGGGTATAAACCATGCTGAACTTATCTCGACTGCCACTTTTATAGGCCGCTTTGATGTGATATGACTGATATGACTCGAATAATATTTCTGCGAAAAAGGAGACACATAAAATTTAATTCTTTGATTCGTTTTCTCAACAATTTTTCTAATTGGAAATCCCGAGGCAAATTAGACAAACCCAAATGTATTCTTGAGCCGAACATTAGAAATGCCAATAAATTTTCATTGGAGCACATGAGGGAGCAGCGAACCGCAAACTTTTTATGACAGTTTGCATTGTCCTAGTAACTAGTTTTGAAAACTGGCAAGAATATACAAGCTCGGACAAAGGATTGATAACAAACCCATTTTCAGGTTAAAATGTATAAGGCTTTGAATTTTCTTTGACCAATCGCACCCGCAGCTCCCAGTCAGCCATGATTGCTCCGAAGACTAATAGATTTTGACGGACAGTGTTCCAAGTGTCTAGTCATTCAGGAGGAGTGCTAATTTAGAATTATACAATTGGCTAAAACAGTTGAGGCATCGCATGTATTAATGCCAGCACACTTTATTTTTACAAGTTATTGTAATAAATAATCGTAAGGCTATATGTTATAATAATAGCGCGTTGTGCATATGATGAAACGGAAAGATCTCCTAACCTAAAATCGGCAAGAATTTACAAAAGAAAGTACGGAAACTTTGCAGTTTCACATTGTCCTTGATAGACTGCTGAACGTCAGCGGAAGCCGTTCAGAAGAAAGCAATGTACACTTCATAGCCCAGTCAGGCTTCTATAACATTTAATGGATAGAAGCCATGGCCAGAGCAACCACCGTAGCCCAATAACACTTACCAACACCAGCCATGATTCAATTAATGTATCAAGTGTGTGCGTGTGTCATGCAAATTCTACAAATGAAGCCACGTTAAATTATACGCCACATAACGTGCAAGAATGCAGGCTTGAATCATAATTCTGATTTCAAGTTAAATTTTGTAACGCCTCATTCTTATGTTCGCACCGAGTTTTGTAACTAACCAAATAAGAAATGCCCACCTCGCGTGTATTTTTTCAATTTTTTTTACTTCAACCGATTGTAGATCATATATGAGTTTCGACTTTCGAGTAAGTCTGCAGGAGTGCACAGACAGTTGGCTTTTGTTCTCTAGCGAAATAAAACATTTTCAAATATGATAATCATGTTTAATGTTGATGTCATTTCGAGTAGCGTCAATTTGTGTAGTAAGTAGCTATTCCTGCAACCCCAGGATTCTAATACTAATCACGAATCGAAGAACATGACTAAAAATTTATGATAGAACTAGAAACAAGGGATGAGACATTAGGGTGGTGGTATCAGTGGTATGGTGGTCCGCGCAATGAGACGTTACTGGGGCCCTGGACAAAGAATTCCTCGCTCACCCTACTCAAACTATGAATTGCATGTGTCAACAGCAAACAGCTACTAGTACAAATACCTATGCTAAGCTGACAGAAGGCTAGAATGAGACAAAATGTAAGTTTACAGAAACTAAATTCAATTAAATGAATAATGCTTTGTTGCTATAAAAGTTTTATTTGCATAAGGACATCCGGTTTCATGTACTATAAAATATGTCTTTATATTTAATATTAATTTACAATTTGATAATTTACCTCCATAGGATTTTTCTCAGCAGAACAGAAAATGTCGACAGTTTTTCGACAAGTTGCAGCGCTCCCTTGCAACTTTGCATAGTGTAAAATATGTACAGGAATAAATTGAGTTGAAAAGTTGAGACAGATAGGATAGAAACTAGAGAAGAAAATTCAACTCAATAAGCTTTGAACAGATTACACTCTTAGACGGAAGGACGGAACAATGTGAATCAGTTTGTAGATCGACTGTTAGACGGCTGCTTCTCCTTGGGTACTACTATTATCCGGGTCTGGGGGTGTTTCCTTTTCTTCAGCTGTAGCATCAACGGAGTCGGTAGCTTGTTCTTCAGGGTTGACCTTTTGTGCAGCCGAGTCAGAGCTAAACTTCCAGATGATAAAGCCAGTAATAATATAGACGATGCCATCAAGAATTCCAAAGCTCTGCAATGACCGGCACAAACAAATAAATTTGACCCAAAAAATTTGACTTTGAGTGTATTCCTTACGGCTGTTACAATGTTTTCAAAGCCACCGAGAATGGTTTGAACTACTCCAAACGTATCAGTACCAATCATAAGACGACCACAACCTCCTTGCAAATGTAATCTTCCCACTGACAAGTCAGCAGCACCACTGGCATAAGGTGGAAAAATAAAGTACCCAATCATCCAGCCAGCGCCTCCAGCCATGAGTAGAAATCCGGCAAGAAGATGGTAAATTACGCACTGGAAGTGACAAATATACAGACTTGGTAAACAAATTAATTTTCAAATGACATTTGAATACCAAAGCAAGCAACGTATGATGTATTAGATGTATTAAATAAAAATAATCTTCGAGTGAGTATACAACAATATAAAATTATTCTAAAGATCCACTGCCCAATGAATCTAAATGTAGTGTATTTGTAGCATCAGCCGCCAACCCCTGGGCTTAACATCTCGAATTAGAATCATCATAAAAATACAAACCACCGTTTTTGAGTTCTCCGGCTGTGATGCTCCAATGAAGAAAAGCACCAACGAAGTTAAGGAAGCAATGAAAGTCGTGATGACCACGGAAAGGTGAAACACAGCAATGGTGAAATCGGTACATAACGCCATATATTTCCGGTAGGGTGGGACAAATGGATAGCCGTACTTGATAAGAACTCCAACTTTCAGTGATTCTTGGGCACCTTCAGACGAATAGTATCCCCCCCAATTAGGTGCAAGTGAGGCTGCTGCGAGCGCAAGTGCAATGAGTCCAAACACCTAAAAAGTCGTTTGTTTCGTTTAAATGCGCTTCACAAGACAAAACGCGAGCTGTTTTCCAAACTCAAATGACCAAAATAATCAACTACTGCAAAGTACAGTATTAATTACGTCATAATTTCTATTGGCTAGATTCAACACTATATAACAATCTGATCTTACCAATGTTAAGATGCGGAAGATCCCTGCTATTCCACCAAGTCCGGCCATTTTGTCTCGTCGTTGACTTCAGACGAAAGATAGAATCGAAGGGGGAGAGCAGTGACTCTACTGAATTTAGTCGTCCAACTGAACTTAACTGAATGGCGGGTAAAGTGAGCTCTGGGCAATTCCGTCGCGTCAGACCAAAGCCGGATTTGAATTGGTTTGGTTTTGGCGCTGATGCCGCATGGCTCTGGACCGCGCGTGCCCATGCGGGCAGAGCCGAATGGAGTCGTAATATAACAGAGGGGGGAGTTACATATTCCTTGGCCTTTACTGAGCGAAGAGGTTTCCATTTTGCATTTGAACTTGCCATATTATACTTTGCCTGTTCACTTTTTGTTATTGTAATCAGTAGCTAATTGCCTTCATTTGGACACATTGGAATCAGAATGGATCATCCCAAAAGTAAGTTCAGACCCAGTTTGCCCAGCTTATGCTTGTGATCCATCAATTTTGGAAACCAAGTGTTTCCTTCTCATTTCTAACTTAACCTGCGGAACTTCATTTGAATTGCTATTAATTATTATTAAGTTTTAACAAATTTTAATTCTGACGTGGGAGCTGAATTCAGTAATTGAAGGCCTCCGCCGAAAAAGGTCCCATCTCGATTAGCAAAAACCCGGCCGCCTTAACCAAAAACCCAAGGTAGATCAAACTCTTCTATAGGTAGGCCAGTACTATGATGGGAAACTGGTTTTATTGTTTTTGACTTGCTGGTACAAAAATGCACCACCAGCAAGGATAAATTGTCAGGGGGCAAAATGATAACATACAAATTATTTCTGTGTTACTGCTTTCCTGCATTAATTGTTAAATTAATCAAGCTGTGTTGCAATATTGCTACATTAGTCAAGTAAAATGTGTTCACATTTGTTCTCAAGTGTCAAAATCTTTTTTAATTCAGTGAAATCTAAGTCATTTTAAGGTTTTCTCAATTGTTGCTATGGAAATCTTGTCTCGAAGCGTTGGCCTAGGAATTGGCGAATTTTTCATTTTTCCAAAGTACTGGCCTACCTATGGAAGGAGAGTTGTTTGATCTACCTTGCAAAAACCTTTGATGAGGCCTTCTAGTGTAAATCTTGCGTGCCAAAAGGCCTCATCAAGGTTTTTAAGAGAAGGGAGGCCGGTTTTTATAACCGAGATGGGCCCTTTTTCGGAGGAGGCCTTCAATTGTAATTCACTGTAAACATTCCCTCCTTCCCCACCTTAAATCATCTCTGGTCCTCTCCGCAGGTACAATTACAGTTAGTCCATTGACTACAATGAGCATCATCTACGAAGTCTCTGGCCCCGCTGAGCGAATCCGACTAGAAAGAAAGTTCATGAACGAGGCAAGCGAAATGTGGAAAAATTTAGTGGGGAAGCGATTGGATGAGATGGATCAGGCAGACGCAGACAAGAAAGCTCGTTATGGTGGGTTTTCTTATTAAAATGATGATTTAAAAAAAATTCGTTGCATTTGATTTAAAATTTTGGCCTTTTGCATGAACTACTGAAATCCAAACTAAGTTTTTTAGTGTTCTACAACTTCCTGAATATTCTCACGGCGACGTACGGGCCCGATTGCACAGTTGAGACTTGGAACTTTTTAAACAATCTTTTAATAAGAGGCTATGTTTGGATGATTTTAGCCTGTGATTTCCATATTAATTTTTGGGAAATGAGAACAATTAAAAACTAAAGCTTCTACTTTTTTCGGCCGATAGTTTTTGGAAAATTTAGAAGGGACATGTTTTTTTTCTCATTTTCTCCACAGAAATCCTCTCCTCCCAACAAGAGGCCAGTTTTGAGAAGGAAAAATGCCAGCTATTAAAAAGAATAGCCAAGCTGGAGAAGGAAACGGTAGAAGTAAAAACGAAGCAGTGGTGTAGAATGTGTTTGAAGGAGTCTCAATTTTATTGCTGCTGGAACACTAGTTATTGCGGGTACGAATGTCAGGTGAGTTGGTATAATGAATTTAAACTTTTTATGCCAGACAAACGAAATTAGGTTTTTTTAAAACCAGTTTTATTAGTCTCTATTTTTCATAAAGAATTGTAACTCGACACAGAACACCAGATATAATTTGGCCACATAAAATTAACTAAGGACTAATTCAATTCGAAAAAATGTAAAAATGTTCGTTTGCACAAAATTTTAATTTTATTTATTATTATTTTATTTATATTTTTTGTTTTTTAATTTCAAAACATTTAATGTCTGAGGTTCTGCTGCTGCGCAGTGATGCTGCGACGCTGGGGCGGTTGGTCGCGGTTTCTAGTGTAGCTAAATAAATATATCATCGGAAAAAGGTCCAAAGACGTAGTTCTATGCCCGATAAAAAGATGGGAATTATTCTTTATCATAAAACATACAATTTCAGCAAGTTATTTTTGAAGCCTCCGTGTTTGCGTCGAGTGAATTTCAAGCTTTAAAGTTTTGTGCCTGAATTGGAAAAAATACCTAATTTGGTTCGCAGTGAATGCAAGTAAATTTTATTTTGTCTACAAGGTAGCTTTTTTTATTTTACAACAATAAAAAATATTAGCGACCTTGCATATGGTACCTCATTGAAATTCCGTACAAAAACACAAAGTCGCAGTACCACGAAAGTGGGAAAATAATAGTAATCCCCAATCCCCACCACCGATGATGGGGTTTTTGTCATATATTATGTGTTTTACGCTAGCGCCGTGTCATGGCGCCGCGCCGTGAAAGTAATTAAAAAGTGCAAAATGTAAAAGTAATGCGATGTGTACCAAATAAAACAAACGTCGGACGCAGGCACGGAGGCACGTAAGGAGCTGGCAGATTATTTGTTTCATAATAGTGTGAGATTAATAAGATATTATTATTAATAAAATAACTATTTTCTAAACAGTTGTAGCTACCATTTCAAAGGGCTAGAATTTTGATGTGTGCACTCCGAGTTTAAAATGACCGACAAATGTGAAATGATTTCAGTTTTGGGTTTGATGAATCTCAATTCACCGAGTCTACATTATGCAAAACATAACTTGAATATCATTAAACCTAATATAACTGCGAACTGCAAATATGGTGTTTATTTTACGTGTGGCGAGGGCGAACTTAGCACACACGCGGCGGATTGTTTGCTAAACTTATTTTTAAACGAAACTATTTTCATCCTTTTATCGGACATGGATCCTCTCCGTCTCCGCCTTTGAATTTTTTCTTTTCCAATGAATTTTTATCCCCGTACTTATTTTCTGCTGTAATTTCTTAGAACTCCATGCTAATCACCCAATCTTTCCTTTCCAGGCAGCTCATTGGCCAGACCATGCATCATGCTGCACCCAAGAGGCTGAACAGGAGAGCGCCGAATTGTGTGAAGAGGAGAGCGCCGAAGTGTTTGAAGAGGAGATCCTCCAAACGTTTAAAAGGGAGACATCGCCCGAAGTCTGCCAGTGTGATCCGTAATTTTGCTTGAATTGAATTTTCTGCTATTCTATAAAATATTAATGTTTCTGGCATTACTTGATATTGATTAATAAACACTAATGGCAGTTCCATTAAAAACTGCTTCAAATTTACTTTGCCTCCAAACCAGTTGCTAGTTAGTCAAGCAAAAGAAAGTAAGTTTGTCTTTCCTCCAGTTTTCACTACAAATTGAAATTGCTTAGGTTAACTCTTAGTTTTTACGTACTAAAGTTTTTCTACGCATTGAAATTGAAATGGGGAGAGAAGAAAGAATTTCATTCCGCGGGATCACGTAATTGGTTGCTTTGCGGATAGTGTGGAATGAAGGGCCTGTGACCCAGTCAACTCACGTATTGAATAAGGGGAAATTGGAAATTACGATTACTGCATACTACGACCAACGTGGGGGAGCGAAAGACGGCCATTTACTACCCCACTGGATTGAATTGTACCGACAAACTATTCCTGATCTCTCACAGCAATCCAATTAAAGAGCACGAGTGTAATGTAATTAAGACACTCGTAAATTTTCGATTAGCGGGAGGGCAATAGACTTCCAACTTTCAATCTGCACTCGGAAAGGCGTTTTGACGGAATAGCACTTGCTCTTCCACAAAACCTTACGTCTAGTCCAATTCAGCTTTCAGCAACTCGGCCAATTGCAGACTACATGGAAAAGGACAGCCTTGTCTAGCTCCCCCGAATCGCAACACAATTATTCAAGAGTCCAAGGGAATGGAAATACTAAACCGAACACTTTTCTTTTTAAGCTATCCGTTTGAGTACAACTTCAAGCGGAAAACATTGGCATATTTAGTTCTAGATAGCTGGAATTAAAGTAACATGTGGTCTAAATTTGTCCTGTTAATTTATTAACAACTTGAAGCGTGTAAGAAGGGTGTCATTCTCACTGCGTACAACGCCACGATCGACGAGCGACCTACGATTCTGGAAATCGTCATCTATGTCGATTAAATTGAATTGCGGACATTTAGTAGTTAATTTTTGTTGGGGATGTTAAATGACATCTAGTTAAAATTGTCTATAAAACTAAGAATTATTTCATAACTTTCATTATAATCATAATAAAGCCCATAGAAATAAAATAAATAAACAAATTGCCTACTCGAGCTCATAAGGCATAATAGCAAAAGTAAATTTCAAAACTAAAGGCCCGTTCTGCTGTATAAGAAGTGGTGAAATAAGTAAAATCCGGAGCATAATTGTAACATCGACAATTCCAGGCTTGGAGAGTTAGTAATAACTAACTATTATTTGGCATAGAACAGTTACGAAGGTATTCATCGAAAGCATATTACGAAACATAAACTCAGCTTTTTCAAAACGCATTTGAGTGATTGTGAATAGGGCTCCACAAAAAAATGTCCGAAGTATTCTAATTTAATTCGAAGTGTGTAAGCTATGCAATTATGCATGAGTCATAACTTCAAATGGGGTCAATTTCCATTTAGAATTTTATCATTGTAACCTAAGTCAACTTTTGCACCTATTTTCCCAAATACCATATCTGAAATATTTCCATCCAGCGCATGTTCTATTTTGCCAGTTTTTCTACTTTGACATTAGCAAACCTTGTCGCATGTGTTGCAGCACATTTCAGGGCATTCCTGGAAATAGCCTCGATTATTCTGTTAAATTTCCCCAGGCATGATATGAACAAAGACGACATTCACTGATACATTTTGTCAATCTCTTCTCTGCTTCTTCTTACAAATCTTGCCGTTCAAATAATCATGTTAAAATCCAATTCCTTGGACTCATTTCTTCAACTTACCGAAGGATGCGAATTTGCAAGTTCATATTTTGTAAAGAAGAAACAACCTTGGAGCTCGAATTTGAACTGTGGACACTCAAAAATATGGGAATGACAAAATATTCGTCCCGGATACTTGCTAGCATAATATTATTCAAAGTCCAGAAACATAACTACAAGATTGGAAATATTTATATATGGTAATTTAATGGATTCAACAGTATTGTAGGAGTAAGGGAACCGGTAACTCTAACTTTAAAAATGTGTATCCAATCAATCCCTGGATGCATTACTTTTTTAATTAACTTCGTTTAGTTGTGCAATTTTTAGTTTTGAACTTGAATCTTTAAGTTTTGGAGACTCGCTTAGTTGCCGGTGCCGGTACACAAATTATGCAGAAAAATATCAATGGGCCAAATTATTCAACAGTCTGGATATTGCATTAATGCCTACCATGCACGGTATGAAATGAATCTGTGAATCGTCGTTAAGTTGTAGTCCATTATAACACTAATGCACATCGCATCGGTGTTTTAGCTGTCTACTACAGAAGGTGCATATTATCGGATCAACTTACGAGTAAACTAGGAGACTTGAAAGCAAAATTTGAGGTGAAAACTGGAGTGTTGCAAAACTGCCACAAATTTCGATGAATGTGAATTGACTGCAGATTCTAAGCGGATAATCTCTTACGAAAATTCTTGAGGGATTTTGACAAAGAAATAAAGGAATAGAACGTGCAATGTGCAACTGCAATGTGATGGAAAGTTCTACAACCAATACGACAGGATATAGCACTTAGAGGTGAGGCCACTGCAAAATTCATTTTATATTTTCAAAAATCTGTCTGCCATAATCTTTACGATAGTGCTTTTACTAGTCCGTTGCCCAACCCTGCATGAATTACATTGACTATTGTTTTTCCTAGCACAATTTCCTTGGGGGCAGCGAAATGTGGAACACTAACGAGTTGCATTAAATATGAATTGATTTGACACTTGCCGCAGCTTCTGAAGTTAGTGCTATAGCTAACGCTATAGCACTAATATTGAGGACGCATTTCCTAATCATTTCTGCGTATTTGCAAATACTCTTCCAAGTACTTTCAAGTAAACAGAACGCTAATGCCAATAGTCGAAACAGCTCGAATCTTAATCTTACGCTATGCGCTACCAAGTAAGATGGAACAATACATTAAAAACTGTAAACAATTTGTACAAGTTTTTTCTTCTCTTTATTCACACAGCACGCAAAATAAATGCAAAGTGCAGTGAAAAGTATTCATATCTACTTTGAAATACAATAAAAAAATTTTGAGTAACAAACACATTTAAATGAAATGCATGGGGAAATTTTCAGTCAAGGAGGCATCACGAGTGATACGTTCGTTCAGCTTCTTGAGGTCAGTGTGCATTGAAGACCTGGAGCGCAAATAATTAAAATTGAGCTAGTTGCAATGCAAAAACTTACACTGTATTGCAAAATAAGATTTCAACTTACGGCATAGCCTCGACTTGGCAACGAACTCGGTAAGCAGCCAAGTGAGGGAGCTGGTATGGATACGGCTCTAGTGCATATACTGTACGAATGACAAATCGAATAAGTTAACATTTGTATTTCGTCGGCAGTAAATTAAATTAAAGTAGAGTAAAGTAAGTAAAGTAAATTGAATAAGTCAGCATTTGTATTTCGTCGGCAGTAAATTAAAGTAGAGTAAGGTAAGTAAAGTAAATTGAATTTACTGCCGACGAAATTCAAATGTTGACTTATTCGATGTGCCATTCGTACAAAATTCGGAGTCATCCCAAAGGAGATGGTATCTGGTAGGCCGCGACGTGCCCTGCAATAAAGAGGTAAAAATCATGTCTCCTGAAATGATTAAAAATATTTGATTGGAATCGGCAATTACTTGAATCCCTTGATGTGAGAGCAAATAAAAGTCGGACAATTTCCACTCTGTAAATAGAGCAGGCTTAATATATTTGTGTCAGCTCAAAGCATATGGCATTCCGGGAGCTGTGCATACCTTCCCGGTGTAGACACTCGAATTCTTAACAAAGAAGCGTGTTTTGTGCCGTTTTTCAACAGACATGAATGTAATTTGGGGCCGATATGGTATGCCCCCTGATGCCATGTAACAAGCCTTCCGAAGAGCTCCCAACTCCTTTCCCAGCACCTAAAAGTAATTCATTATTTGGCTGTGCGTACAACAATTCTAGTGAAAAGCTTCTAATTAAAAATCACCTTGGCACATTGCCCATCCCCCACGCCGTCTCGGAAATAAATAATCTTCCGGGGAATCACTTTTGTTACAAACTTAAAGTTATTGAGCATTTTGGAGACTATAACGTCGAGATTTTCAAAAACTTCAGCCGCATTCTTGTATGCTCTCTTTTGCACCTGTGGGTGCATACAATACTTCATACCATAACGATCATAACATGCGGTGACCGGTGCCACAGAGCATCTGAAAGTAAAAGGATAATTCAAACGAATGTTCCTCTTTATATTTCGGGTTAGTAGAAGTGTAACCTGCAAGAGAATTTGCAGCCGGATGGGTCACATCAGCCCCTATGAACAATGTCGGACATGTAAGAAAATCAATTGGAGATTGAGTTGAATTGAAAGCGGCGCTCATGTCCACGAAATGGTCAATGCCACCGAGCTTGGCATTCAATTTGAGTATTATATTATAATTCCCACTGTGGCATTCTGACATTTCCGGATATTTATTTCCGCCACGCACTGGGTCAAGATGCCAGTGTCCTAAAAGTAAAAGCAGAAAAGTCGTTTACTTGTAATTGTACAAAATCGAATGCGGGTGGACACACTCCATCGTAATGCTTATTGTTATTACCAGTTCTGCCAATTTCTTGGCTCTTCCATAGCAAGCGTGGTTTTTCGAAGGAATAATAACAAGAACAAACCCCTTCTTTTGAAACAATCCACCATTGTGTAGCTTCTGGAAATAGTCCGCGAGACCCGAATCAAACGACCTGCTGCTGCGAAAGTCCAAGTGATAAACAAATCGGGAAAATTAAATCAAGGTTTGCACGCTCACAGGTTCAATTATAAATTAATGCAACTTACAGAATCAATTCCGGAATAGTTTGGCAACTTAAGACCAGCATTGTTCGCCATTTTCGTAAACTGGTTCACAAATCTCCTGCAACAAATTAGTCACACGAGCAACAATTCCAAGGTACGAAATACTTACAGTAAATCCGAATCATCTTGAACAATAGATCTGCCCGTCAAATTCAAGATTTGCCAACGTTCTACTTGCGCTCCATCCCCAAACTTCAAGTCATAGTCCCATATGTTCCAGACCCCATTTGTAGGGAAATTTGGGTTTCGCCATTCTTCTGTAATCCCAAAATTGATAACATGAGAACAAATTTAAAAACTAGATCCAGAGCAATTGATGTTTAATTTACTCACCCCGTAATGGATTGACGGCGCAGGAATAATTCTGCAATGATCAAAAGTCAACAGTTGGTCTGGTTCATTCCCTTCTCCAAACCGAACAACACGAACACCAAATTCTTTCAGAACGCGGTCTAACTCAAATTTGCAGGACTTAATCTACATGAGGAATTATTTGGAACTCCGTTAATCGAATTCTGATTTAAATAAAGCACACCGTGTAAACTAGGTGTACTTACTGACGTGAGTCAACTATCCTTTTTCTCCTCTCGACGGGTGGTCGTGCTGTGTCTGGTGATCATCGCAGCTGTTTGCCGTTCAGTGAGCCGCTTTGAGTAATGATGTCCCCTTTCAACTTTGCAAATCTATTCAAGACAATTACAAACAACTTTAGGGTAAGGATACGGAAAATAGAATATAGTTAGATGCTGCAACTAAATTACCTCGGCCGGAACCGTTGATTGATTATTTCCCAACACCAGACACGGTCAGATCGCCACCTCCAACTTAAGGCCCTTGGATAAAAAGTAAGCAGAAACATTCGTCTGCTTACCCTCGACATTGAATTGTTGCTGATTAGGGCTTCGCTGAAGAACCTCCGTCACTCTTCGTGTCGTAGATTTCCCGTTGAAGATGTATGTCACTTGACAACCTAATAATATCCATTAAGAGTTGAAATTCTAGCATTACCAGGAACGCGTTACACATAAATTGTGGCGGAACACATACCTTTGAGCAATTCAGTTGCTCTAGCTGCGATGTTACTATCCCAACTGTTAACATTTGACGGATCACTACAGAATCTCTCTTCTTGAAATAAGGTAGTTAGCAGTTCCATAGCGGTCCCTCCTTTTACGAAGACGGAATTCGCGACTATTTGGTTAAACAAAAATTCACCGCATTGAAAATAATTAAAACAAATGTACAGTTTTGACTTGTGAACTGATAAATCTTACCGTCAACATTCAAAAAGGGCTTCCAACCAAAAGTACAGATAAGGGAGAAGCCAGCCACATTAACCAACCCGCCACCCAGGTGGAAACCTTCCATTCCCAAAGGGTTGAAGAAGCCAGCTCTTCCGACGTTGACAAAACGATTGAGCGGAAGAGTTTTCAGAACAATATTATATATCTGTTCTATTTCTGCAATATTTACAACTTCTTGCCCACGCATGTTATTGATGATTTTGGAAAGCCATTTACTTTCAATTATAGATTTTGTTTCGTTAACTGATATAACAAAGGTGTTTGTAGAATCCAGTTCACTAGCAGACACGACGTAATTTTCATGAATTCCAAGAAGTAGCTTGTCAGTATAATAGAGCCTTCGAGTAGTCTGAGGTAATCGCAATCCGTTTTCCGGATAGCTGGTCGGGCCGTTCTTCGATTAGTTTAAGGCCCGCTTTGACGACTTTGTGCCACAACTTTGGCTTGATCTCTTGGTCCGCTGGTCGGGCATCCTTAGTCGGGCTCCCTGTAAATCACCATGTAAAACGTTTTTGAACCCTCATTCAAGAATACCTAAAGCTTCTAACAGCTAATCAGCATTCAGCAAATCACGTTTACATTTCACTTCTAAGTGTCTTAATTGTTACACATGAATGCTTTGGTAGAACACTTCAATGAATAAATCAATCAATCAATCAATCAGTCGCAATTCGTAAAACACAAAACAGATTAATGCTACATCAACCATAACGTTGAGCAGTAAAAAACATTTATGTGAACTTAAGGTTTATCAAACTCAAACTTAATAAGTCTAGCTCGCAAATTAAAAAAAGATCTTACATATTTCACTACAATCTCGTAGTGATAAATTCTGTCTGGAAAGTTGATTTGAATTCAAACGTGGTTGGTTTCAATTTGCAAGGTCTTCTGCTTTAAGCTACCAACTCCCTGACACCGTGGTGGTTTAAAAGAAGCCGGAGCAGCCTCAGCATCAATCCATCTTGAATTCTTCGGAAAGTTGTCGGTAAACTTTTCATCCACAATCCTTGTTGACTTTTGCAGTTGTCGCAGGTGGTACGCTACAAGAGGTTGACCATAATACTTATTTGTCATTGTCCGTAAAATATTCATAATCCCTGGAGCCACATCATTAACCAATAACGCAACGAACTGAAACATGAATTAACTTACAACTGGCGAACTATTTCTATTTTAATTAAAACACATCTGAACATGTAACTACTCCGTCCATGGATACAAAAATACCAAACTGGGCCGCTGGAATAAAAGTCAAAATCCAGTATTTAAAACAATAAATCCAAATGCGTCAAATAAAACAACAATGAAGTAGACAGGCTCTGAATTAAATGACGTGCGTCTCATTTGCCATTCGATACCTACCACCTACCGGACAGAAATGTCAGCCATCTTGGCAACGAACCCGAAGCATGCTTTCACGTATTTCCATCCCTTCCCTAACTAGCATGGCAGCCACCTTAGCATAGAACCACGCCTTGCTTTTGGGCATGCATAACCTACGCCTATTTACCGTCCTCAACCGAATACCTCAAAATCCTCCCTTCTTCCGTACCGAATTATCCCACCATTAATTGATAATTGCTTACATCCTCCTCCTCGTGGAGCTCCCCGGCCTCCGCGCGACCCGCCTCGGTTTTCCCTGCCGTAGCAACCACCTCTGCGAGGAGCACCACCAAATCCACCATGATTACCTGCAACACCAAATTGACTGGCAGTACTCTGTACTCTACTAGCCACTATCGAAAGTAAACATACGTTAATTGCGCCTCTAGTCTGTCCACTTTAAATACTTCAGTAAAAAATAATTTTTCAAACTTCAACTAACGCAAAAATATCCAAGAATTGACTAAAATGCAGTCCTTACCAGTACCAGACATGATAATGATGAGCGAGGATGTACTGAAGAATGAAAATTGTTCTAAGAGCGGGCAGAGAAGAATTAAGTTGACCCACAGTTACAAGCTGGTGCGGGTTAGAAGTGGAATGAAAGGAGTGAAGCGGAGAGCGTTCCTTTTCTTAGGGACGCCAAGCCAAGAGACCGGCCCCTCCTTCATCCCAGTGGGGTGGAAAATCCACCCGCAGTCCCATGCCAAATGATACGAATCCAATCCTTCAACACTACACATAGCATAGCCCACGTATTCTTCATCCAATAACTGACGACATGAGCACAACACGCTTCCCTTCATTACTGATGGCGGATTTGTGAGGAAAAAGAACCAAGTTGATGGTTTGATTCCTCTTCAATGAATTTCAGCAATGGCGGATTTGTGAGGAGAAAGAAACAAGAAACCCAGTTGTTATGTTGGTGTGATTGGTCGATTTCTGTGAATTGGAACTTACGAGGGATGTACCCAGGTTGTAACCTCCCGATTTGGCTGAAATATTGTCCACATGTTACTTCTATATAGAAACTATGTTTCACAAAGTGTCCGTTATCACTACTCAAATTTCGAATTTAGCCGAATTTTTTAAATTTGACTCAAAATATATTACATGGGGAGACCTGTAAAATCGAGATTTTTGTGGGTTAAACGC
>JAAXYW010000466.1:0-36881 GCA_036851895.1 Orthonychiurus folsomi | reverse complement strand
GTTTTACGTTCGAAATAGCGTTTGTGTTACAAACGCTAAGTCACGTGGCAACGGGCCGAAAATAACGTTTGTGTTTATGTTTGCGGTTAAGATCGGTTGCCTTGCAATTAGTCTAAATGTCTCTCTGCAAACTTGCATCGAAATGTACCATAAATATACTAATTTACTCACCATGTCAATAATAGCGATGAGCCTGCACCCATTCCGATGGGAGATAAAACAACAAGGTTTGAGCATTATTGAAAACTGTTATCTTTCACAAGATGCAAACAAACCGTTCCAAAATCTAGACCAAAATATTCAGCACTGTCCAAAGTGTTGGAACATAAATACTACAAGAATGGGGATAGGGTCAAAAATCCAATTACTCGGACTAAATAATTAAATCTGAATTAATATTAATCAACACCGACACCAACTGGCGGTGCACGGCAGGTCTTCAAGTGGATTCAATTCTGAATTCAACAAAATAGGAGAGGGTTGCTCGTTTCGCTGGAATTGAATAGACGTACACTCCCTAACTGGTTGGATGGACAGAGGAGCTCAGTACAAGGCCCATAAATTAATGCTCATGTATGCAATCCTTAGGACTGGACACCATCAGAGCATCACAAAAGGATCCCAACTTGAATAAAAGTATGGGAAATCCTGGCTCAGATACATGGGATCTGATAAAAAAAAAGACAAGGGCCAAAAGAAGTCTTGCCTGCCTGTGACCTTCCCATGCATGATTTCAACACGCCTAGTTTTTCTTATAACTTTTAAGTACAGGGTGTCCTTGCTGGATTCCCGTAAATAGTTTCAGCATGGCAAACATTATAGGCACATTGCCTCAGGCTTTCAGTTTTTTTTGTGCGGATACACCTTACTCAGTTAAATGCCTCAAAGGATTAATGCAACGCAAGCAAGAACACACAATGCGATTTGTACGCGGTGCGAGGAATATTTTTAATCCACCACGTTGACGAGGTAAACCCCAAGCCACGCATTGCATATACGTATTAGCATACGAGCCAACCAGCGAGTTGTCCCCCTAAATTCTTGAATGAATCCAACAATGAGTATGAGTATATGTGGTCTTGACGCCACGGCGCGACGACGTCATGCACGAGTAACTTTTTGCAAGATGGAATTTGCATTAGAAGTTGGGGGTTTAAGTTTGCTACGCAACAAATGCCAATGCCTCCGTATGTTGTTATGATGCCAATAAAACCAGTCAGATTTACCCAAGTCTGCCGGGTAATTCCCAAGATTCTGACGAGGATTCTAATTATTACATGATGTGCATCATAGCACCGCACACAATTTAATTTGAAATTCAAGGAAATGACGATTGCAATTTTTTTCCATAGACTCTGCGATTCAAGGAAACCCCTACTAACGAATATCATGTTCACATCTTTAAGGAGTAATTACTCAGTATGCCTATATTATTCAAGTCCATATTCGCCTTGTGTGAACTTTAAGATTGAGAACTACCCTGGGTGTGAGTAGCTCATTCTTGTCCAGAAAAGTGGCTAAATTTGAATGGTTTTAAAAAATTAAATTTAAAAGGAGTATCCGCATTTATTAAGTTAGCAGGTTCAGTGCTCCACTCCATATCGGATTATAGCCGCGGCAGTAAAATATGGAATTATATACAAAATATATAGATAACATGGCCTTCTGTAAAGCATTCGCAAACACGGAACCATTTCTTCTTCTTTGTACATTCGTTTTATTAAATTTACGATGTATAATGAAATTTATCACAGTAAGAATATCAATTTTCAATCAATATTCATTACATTTGAACCTCTTTTGGTAATTTCTAGGGTTATAAGAAATACGATCAGTTAACAATAAATACTATATCTGAAATCAAACGGCTAGCTGTAGGTCAGTCCCATGAGTGGCAAATAAGGAAATCTCGTCTCGTCACATAATAATTTAACTTGCCTACTACCAAAACATGTAATCGAAAGGCCAGCAAACAATCATAAGTAGACAACAATATTTGTGATCAAGTTTGACAATAAAAATGCAAAGAAACCTCAAGTCAATTATTGGTTAGTGAGGACGGGTTGGCTTGCAGTTTTCTCCTCGATGATGTTGACTATTTTTCCATTGATATACGCACCATCATTGCGAAGGGAAATGTGATTATTGTCTCTTGGAGCTCCTTCTCCATAAGCTCTGAATGCGTATTTAACTCCTCCAAAGTTAACATCATGTGCGACACACCAATAATGACGTTTGTGAAATATGTCCGTCACTGAAAACTTGTAATGGCCACCAGGCGCAACGACATCTCCAAATTTTGTAAATGAGTCCTTGCATTCCAGTCGAATTTCCTCTGCAGCAAGATTTTCAATGATCACTTCGTGGATTTGAAACGGGACCTTTTCTCCATCGACGACTTTGACCATCTCCTTCCCAGAGTAAAATTTTACATCAAAATCCGGAGGTTTTGGTTCCTCGCCTTGGTTTTCCATGGCCACTCCTTTCGCCCCAAGCAGATAACCCTTCTCTGGGTCGATCTCCGTTCATTCCTCGCTGTAAAATAAATAAATAAATAAAACTTTAACACACGAATGACCTTCAGCAATAAGCATTAAGTACAGTTTCAGTAATCTTATTATAAATCACAAACCAAGGCCTCCATGTGTTTTCTCTTTTGTGCTTCCATTAGTTGCATGTGAGCTTCGATGGTGGCGACTTCATCTTCGTCCGAAAATGAGTTGGTTAGGAACACAATTATAAAACAAATGACAACTACCACTGCCACAAAATACTTGATTCGGCTTTGTAAAATAAAGTCAAACATTGACATTGTGTAAAACTATTGTTACAAAAGACACACGCAAACTATTCACACTGGACCTTAGGTAGAGCTCTCTTGATTTCCTCTTACATAAGCTAAAATTACATCTCTACACTCAGCTAATATTTTCCGAAAACACTAGTTTGTTGGCTTGACCTTATAATGAGAATAAGAAACAGTTTTGACTCAAGTGTCGGTGCTGAGTATGACAGAAATTCCCAGACCACACATTCAAATTGGATTTGCCGCGGCTTTGACGCATCTCTATTTCTCCCTTTAGTTTCGCAGCAAACTGCAATACGCCACATAAGAAATCTGTTAATTAAATAGCAATTAAATGTTCAAGGCTCAGCTCACAAAATGTTTTCTTTTGTACCTCTATCTTAAAATGTAAAATAAACATCTGTTTTCGCATCAATGCAATACGGCACGCATTTTAATTTCTTTTATCGGTAAATTATTTTTATGTGAGATAAAGCGGAAGCTGGTGATGAATTATGCATGTAGATTGAAGATATTTCACTAATTTTATAAACAACAAACCCTTAAAATTAAACAACCCGGAAATTATTACTCGCCTCATTTGGAATTTGTACTAGATATTTCTGTTGAATTCTTGGACTTACGCATGAAATTTAATGTGTTATTAAAGCGTTGTTAAAGATGCCCTTAAATGCCGTTCATTCCGAAACAATAATTAGGTATTAAGCATATGACAATTTGTAACCTTTGTAGAAATCATCAAATAAGAAGTCCAACTTTGAGAGGAGAAGGGAATATTTCTTTATTCAAAAAAAAAGAAACTCTGCCTTCACAACGAAACGAAGGTAGCCAAATACTCAGAATACAGCACTAATCGTTTTTCTTTACCTAATACTAGCTATAATTAATACCAAATATAATAAAAATTTGAAACGGGCTTGAAACATTACATTTAATAGATGGAAATAGCAAAATAAGTTGTATTGCACAATGTCACTTGTCGCAACAATACTGCGCTTATAATGCAATTTAGATTTTCGACCGAAGTCAAAAATGTGGTTTATACTTTGACTTTAAGTCGTACTAATGAGTTCAGTGAGTACATTGTAGCGCAATTTCTTTACCATATAACCAACCGTATAGATTTACTTGGTAGTGCAATGCTGTTCGATAAATTAGAATTGGTTGGGACATCGGAGCAGAGTGAAAATGAAATCCGACAGAAATGGGAAGCAGTCAAAAATCTATTTTTGGATAGCAAACATGTCCATGCGTGAGCCGCGTATAAGCACACACCTGACCCAGATTAATCTGGAATCCGCAACCTCGAATTCGTAAACGAACAGTGTGAAATAAATGTGTGAGAAGATAATCTGCTTAAGAGCTTTTGAATGGGTTTGAAAGAATTTGCAAAAAACGATTCTCACTCAACTCCATTTGTTGACATCGACTGCTTGACATGGTTCGACGGAAATCTTCTGAGTAGTGACAGTAGCGGATCTGTTAAGGTAATTCAGCTTGAATAGTGAATACTTCGTAAATCATGATTGAATTTGATTTGATTCTTACAAATGTAAATTTGTAGATATGGAGTCCGGATCTGAAGTTATTGAGCCAATTCAACCCTCATGGAGAATACCCGGTGTACCACTTTGCAACTAATGAAGTCAATAAAACTCTGTTCACTTGCTCCTCGGATGCAAAAATACATGAATGGAAATTCGAAAAAGGGGCATGGACAGCAATTAATACATTTGAAGGTCATGGGGATCAAACTGTTCGGAGGTTAGCATTGTGTGGACATCTACTTTTCTCTGGAGATGAAGGCGGGCAGGTACGGAATTTCATGAATTCTTGTCATTAATTTCCATATTTAGACAAAATATTATAACAGGTTAATGTTTGGGAGAACGGGACTCAAGTCGCTAGTTTTGACTTCATGGAGGAAATTTGGGATATGCTCGTAATTGAAAAGACATTGGTCACAGTTCGGAATAGAGACGTTGTCCTCAGTGATATTGTTCCGTCCACTCAAGAAGGTTAGTGGTTATTCAATTATACAGGTAGTTCTAATAAAATAACAATAATTTCACAATTTGCAGATTCAAAGTTTAGAGCTTGCATTAGGCAAGTACTGCCTGGTCGGCCGCCGCTACTTCTGGCTGGGGATAAATTGTGCTTTGCAGACAGAAACGGAATGGAAATTCTCGTCGCAAGCGGAATTCAATCCGGTTCACCGCAAATCAACAAACTTCAGGTGATTTGAGAAGTTATTTATATCAGCATTAATGAAATGATTATTAGTATAAGATAATGTGTCAACCATATGACCGAATAGGCTTCCATATTCATGTACTGAGAAGTTCTATCCCTATATGCAGTTAAATAGTATTTACTCTCTTTCAGGGTCATACATTGATTGTAAACGCATTTGCTAGTACTGGAAAAACATTATTCAGTGGTGGATGGGACAAGAAAATAATGGCCTGGGACATTGAGAAATGCGAAGGAATTGAGAGCTTGGACACAGCGGGCTACATTAATGCTATGACTTGCTCTGGATCCGGTGATCGTTTGTATGCAGCTGGTGAAAACAGTTTTATTAGTGCAATTCAAATATCATGACTGCCAATAGCCATTAAATATCAAATGTATTTATCATTTCCTCCTGCGGTAAACTTTTATTATTAATTTACTTATACATTCATATTTGTAACAACTGAAAATACCGGCTAAGTGGACTTTTGGACTCTGGCAGCATTGCCTTTCACCTTCTAAGTTGCACTTCACTTCTGCAACTCATAACTCAAGCAAAAAAATTTCCGTTTAGTATGTCCGGCTTTGTGTCGCATGTCGCAATGCAGTCAAGGCAGCTCAGACAGGTTGATTTGGTTAAGAAAGATGTACTTCAAATTACTTCCGAGATGTTATGTGCTTTGCAGATTGCTGTCTATAATATCAGAACGGACTTTCACAAAGTTTGACCTTAATTTTGAGAAATTTAAACTAAAGCATTTCCAAGAGAACATAATTTTGTGGTCATAAAAATTAAAATCATATTGTCACCTCCTCAAACTAGAATTTGCAGTATTGACCCAAGTGGTTTGCAAATGAAGAGAAGAGCTGCCTGCCCCCCCACCTTCTTGACCTTTTTATTTTTAAAGTGCATAGCGGTGGAAACAGGTTCGATGGATTTCTGATTTTGCACGTCATTGTCAGTCGGGTCTTTCACCTCAAACCACTTTTAATTGTTTATATGCGAGTGCTTAAGAATTAAGGATTTCTTCGTCTCAATACGGAAATCAATTCAGACAGTGTGTCAAAATGCTTCTCAAAATTATAAACTGTGTCCTGGTAATTTTTATTATTACGGAATTTGGTGTGGGTGAAAATCTGGCTGAGACTGAAATGCCCGAAATTTCAAATTATGTGAAAGCATTCAAACAATTCTCCACGGATTTACTGTGCCTCGAACCCACATTTGTTTCCAAAGGTGTATCTGGTGCGTCTACGTTTAATGTGGGGTTAATTATGGCTTTGATTAATGAGCAAATTTGGGATATGCGAACGGATGGATTTGAAAGAGCGACGAGGGTTCCGAAGGAGAAACTAACGGAAGCGTACCATGTTATACTCAAGAAGCTGGACAGAGTACAATTACATATTTTTATATTTAGAAAACTTCTTTATTTGAAATGCAAAATAATAAAATAGATTATTAATTTAGGATCCCAACATTTACACGTTCAGCAACATTTTTACACCCGTAAATATCACCGCCCCTTTTGCAGTCACCACTGATTTGAATACGGAAGTGACTAAAATGGAACTTTGGGAGCGCCATGCTCCAGCGATAATCAATGCACAAATTGCGCTCCAAACATTTGGAAAAATTTATGGGACTCTGGTGCCAGAAGGTGTGTTTCTTAGCTTGCATAATGGGTTTAGAATAATTGACTAAAAGTACCACGATTATTTTATGCAAACAAAAAGGGGCTTGGTATGGACCCAGCATCGAAAAATACACTAAAGCAGTATTTACAAACACATTTTTCTACGAAAATAAATGGAAAAGTCCACTGGAAGAAATCGGAGCCCTGGATTTTACCGGGGAAGGAAAGGTCAAATTCTTGGAATATAACGGAGTCGTTGGATTCTATGAAACGATGAAGTATGCAGCGTATGCAGTGCCGGTTATGGTAATATTTTTTATGAATTCATCTGGCACATTCATGTTGTTCAATGTTGGGTAATTCCCGATTTTTCTTTTAATTCAAGGGTGGTGAAAAATCCGTTGTTTTCCTTCGACCCAAAACATCTTATTCGGATTTTCTCTTGGAATTTGTAAAAGACACATTTCAAATTTCACCGGCAGACTGGGTTGACAAGACCGTCAAGTTCCAATTCCCATCAATGAATTTCAGCATTCCAACGAGCTACACGAGTCAACTGAAAAAAGTACGTTTCTAAGATTTCATATGGCGCTACATAACATTACCACACTGTTTTATTTTTGTAAACAGCTTGGAATCCGAAAAACATTCTGCAACAAGAGTCCAAAAGAAGAAAACTTTATGCAAAAAATAGCTCAACAACTTCATATTACGATGAATGCCGAAGAAATACAATTGGCTGCAGCTTCCGGTAACATAAATAAATGTCCAATAAGAAAAAGAACTCAATACAATACACGGTTTGCTAATTTTTGTTCCGTTCCATTACAAATCCAATGCAGGAGTTGAGCTGAACAACTTTAAAGAATATTCGGACAAATTTAATATCGAAGTCGAACGGGCTAGTTTGGATGAATTCTTGGAAGAAAAAGAAACTTGCTTGGATTGCTCATGCATGGATGATAAGCCGCGAACCATGGTTTACAATAAATCCACACAAATGGGTGACCATGTCAGAGTCGACAGCCCTTTCATTTGGTTCCTAAACGATCCCCAGCTGGGACCTGTCTTTTTTGGATTTGTGTCATCCATCAAGGACTATGAAACTTACCATTCTTACAAAAACCAGACTGGAAGCTCAACATTAGATGGGACGGAGGAGTACAGTCACTGGGCATGTGGTTAATTTATGGGTCGGAAAATGAAATATTTAAGTGAGCACTAAATTAATTTGTAACATTAAAGTTATGCATGGCTTGCCGCATGTATTATTTAGTTTTTTATTTGTGAATCCCATCTAGCATCATTCATAGTACAATTTTTTTTACTATAAAAAATAAATTGCTGTTTAGAGTTCATCTTAAGATTGAAATCTTCATCATTTAAGTCTGCCATTGTTCTTTTCGTTGTATTCTAGTTTAGAATAGAATAAAATTCAGCTAGCGTTTACGGTTTCTTAAATTGTATCGGCTGTGGCATGTGCTGCGGGGTCTGGCTTCCGAAATCCTTAGTTTTGCAGGATTTCTCATCTAGATTTAATAGGAGTCAAATTAATTTATTTTAAGGTTGATAATAAGCTGTGATCCACCTTTTCCCCTTGATCGGCAGGGGGGTCACTTTTGATGGATTCCTTTGGTGAAAATCTTTTCTCATATTCCAAATAAAAATCTCGCTCCCTATGTAGCAGTAATTCACAGCATTATAATACATGCAGATTAAATTCGTGCAAGTTCTTACTAAATAATTTGCACCTGTTAGCTCTACGCAATGCAGACTTGGCCCGTGGAATCCCCATTTCAATGTAAAAACTTCAAAATTAAGTATCATCGTAGTTGGCAGTTAATGAATTTATTTGGTTTGATTAGTTTTTGTATGAAGTGTAAAACTTACATTTCTGCATCCAATGAATCCAAATTCTTTTCAATTTCCCTGCACTGTTCCTCAAGAACGGAATTGCACTCTTCAAGAATGCTACCTTCAATCCTCTCACTTTCAGAGTTGAATCCGTCACCTTCATCATCTTGATACTCGAAGTAAATATTAAGAAATCTGGGAAGGTTAAACTTACGACAAACGGGGCAGTGCAGACCGCATGGGTTGCCGCTTCTGCGTAGCCTGGTATTTTTTTTTAAATAAAAAAAACATTTCAAATTTAAATTTGTGATGATAAAACTCAACGTTACCATTCCTCAACACATCCAAAGTGAAATGTGTGTCCACAAATCAAACAGCATGGATTTCCAGCTGCTTCTGGATTGGAACAGTTTGTAGGATTTGGACAAGGATTTTCCAGACGCTCCTGACAAATCGAGCAACACACAACCATTTTGATTCCAATGAAGCGTTTCTTCCCACAGCTGAAATCTGAAGTTTTATATATTGAAGGTTTAACTCGACCGGATTTGATGAATTTGTTACTTTGTTCTATAATGTGGACCATGACTACCGTAAAAACCGGCATGTGTATTCAGAAATCAGAACACGTTGCGGGAAATATTTCTCGATAAAAAAAACTGCAAAAGTAGCAGTCTATAAAAATAGTTTCAAAATTTAACCGACGAGATTTTCCTAAAAGTTGTAACATTAGTTTGTTAGGTCAGATTTCTTTTAAAACCCATTTAACAAATTATGCAGTTAATTAGATCAAGGTGACAACCATCAATCTTTAAATACTCATCTGTTTTTATTCTTATCTTCGTAATAAGAAGTGTGCCGTTAAGGCCGTCCACTTAAAAAATACAAGTCGGGTTTCCGTTTTCCTGAGCATGACTACTCGAATTAAACAAACGCAAATATTCATCGTTTTCAACGGAGATGTGAGCCTGTTTACGCACCCCTAGACTCCGGTTAGCTTGCGCTTTTTTGAAGTTGTCCGAGCAGAGGAATAGAAATTTCGGGGTTTCCGCGTGCCTCCTTTAGCTTTACAGATCTAAAGGTGATACAGTAATCGAAATTGATATACAAAAAGTCCTTAAATTGAAAACCCACTCGATTTGTGCACACCTTTACTTGAACCACCTTTTTCGAATCACTGCGTCGGATTTCCCTTTTTTTCGAATCTCTCCGTCGGAATGATACTTTTTGTAAAGCAATAATATTTTCCGAATAGGTCGTCACTATCTGCTGAAACTCGTTTTCTAATGTCTTCCATTCGCTTGTTTCTCTGAAGTTAAAATATTTAAATTAATGAGATAAATTAAACTCTCATTTGAGCCAAATACATTTTCTGCAGCATTTACTGGGTTACAGCAAGGTCCTTCTCTTTTGCATTTCCAATATATTTCTGCAAAGTCAGTCTATATTAAATAAAATGATAAAATATTATAAATACAATAGTATAAAGAAAAATCATCGGTAAATCAAACACAAAGGTACATTTCTGCGTCCATGCCGTACATGTCCGATAGTTTATGAAAGTATGCAGTATATAGATTTTCAACTTTTTCCTCTATGGCCTCAGCCTCCCTACGTTCGATTTCAGAAAAGAAAAGGTCATCTAACACAAATTTGAGTTGGAAGAGTTGTGGAGGATGCCATTCCCGACAATTTGGACACGACACCGCTGGCACTCTGGTTTCTCCATGTACCAATCTGAAGATTGGATATGTTTTTTTGTAATTGCCCTTGTGAATTCATTAATTAGCTAGTCTATTCTTACATTGGAATGTGCTTATCCTCAATAGAAAGAGTTGCCTTATACCATTCTTTGATACAAGAAAAATGAAAGATATGACCACATTTGATTACACAAACCCGAGTTTCAGCAGAGGAGTCCGGCGACGGAGCTGCGGATAAGTCAGTCAGACAAATTGAACAGCAGATAGGCATTTTGTGTTAATTGCTGAAGTTTTTGGGGTCAGGGCTGAGGTCATGGTTATGCAGGGTTTTACTGTGTCATTTGTTTAGTTGCTGTGTTGTTTGTTGTTTTAGGTTGGTTGTTGGAAACTATTAGTTAAACCATAGATGTGTTTTAACATAAGTACTTCTATGAGTAAAATACACTACCGCGAAATCCAAATGGAAGGAATTAATTGCTGACTAGCTCGTCTGCTTTTGTTCTGCTCATGAAGTATTTAATTAAATGGTTAGTACCCAATCAAATATTTGTAATAAAAGCTTGAGTGTAGCCGAACCTGACGCAGGCAGATAGCATCCATGCATTGATGTAAATGAAATTGCAATGCCAGGACTGATAAGATAACTACATTTATCAATTTGAGCATGTCGAATTCCTAATTTTTGTATTTCACGTTATGGATCACTTTACAAATCCCTTCGGTTAGATTCCTTAGTCTTCTAAATAGAAATGGCTGGCTCTAGTATTATACGAATTGCATCTCTGTTGTTTATAATTAGCAGTTTGATAGTTGTCAAATCTCAAAAGTGTACAAATGTGAAGTGGAAACCCGTCTTAATTTCGAATGACAATGACAGAGCAATTGTAATAGAAAATCCTTCTGACTATCCCGGGAGTTGCGTTGAAATGATTTGGACGATATCAGATAGTGCTAAAATTAAAGTTGACCAATTAAGCCTGGATGGGCAAAGTGGGGACTTTTTAATAATTTCGTCAAATCCTCCCCTCAATGAAGGCTCGCAAGACGTTCAAAATATAATGCCCGTGGGTGATTTTACGCTGTTGACTTGGGTTGCTGATGCGGTCAACATAACTGTGCTTTCACCTTCCGGTTTTTTCATTTATTTTCATGGACAAGTTAGCTAAAGAAAACAGGACTAAATTCCAGGATGGATTTCGAATTGAACTATCACCTTTTCGTGAGTAAACTTTAATTGAAATGACGGAAAAGTGCGGTGTGGTTTTCAACGAATTTACAGAGTAGCTCTGCACTTCTAAAGTTTAAAAAAATTGGGATTTCATTTTTCTTTGTAGGCTTTATTCCACCGACAGAAGCACCAACGACTGAAAAAGTCATTCCAACTGCAGAAGCCGATCAGGAGATTTTTGTTACAAAATTCCTTACTGGGATGCACCCTGCAGATGTACGTTAAGATGCTACACATAATGCATAAAAATCCGGTCACTTGATTCACAAAAATTTGTTTTAAATTATGCATAGTTTGTGAAATCTCTTTCCGAATTTAAAACAAAGCTGGCGACAATGGCTCAGAGCTTTGTTCAAGAATACGGGATAATCGTACCGGCTGGAATCGGGTAAGGCCGTTTATTTCAAATTAAAAACTGAAGATTTTTGAGGGAGAAAAACTATAAAATTGACGGTATTATTTATTGTTTTAAATTAAAGGCCAAACGACGTTGTAATTAATAAAATGAACTACTGTGATGAGACTTGGCCAAAATTTGGCGAATGTGTGGAAGTAAAATTTGCAATAGCGGTTGTGGATGATGCTGAAAACTACGTAATGTTGAAGCCTAGGCTGGACATTATGTGGGATGCTTACCCAGATCCAATAGCGGAAATGGGTCTTAAATCCTTCACACCACCGGAGACAAAACCAGAGATTGTGCCTTGGATTTGGGTCGCGGCTAATGTTAGGAGTGATTGTGGTTTTCTCCGTTGGATTGTGTGTTGTTTGGCTAAGAAGTGATGATACATTGTAAGTGGATAGGTGTTCTTATTTATCTTTGTTAAAATGTTTCAGACTTTAAATATCACATCCGTAAAATTGATCTGTGGTTTATGTATCTTCATTTTTGAAATAAACCTTTATTTCTGCGCAGGGAATCGATGAGGAGTGAAAGAATACCGGATGGAAGTATAGAGAATCCCAACAATGTCTCGACCTATTTTGATCCACTTGACCCGGTTTCTGCGGCTGCTGTAAAGAAAATTAAACAAAGCAAGAAACAAGAGGACATGGAATTAATTAACCAAAGACGAAGGCAACCACAGATTGGCTCATTTTATCGTCAACACGATGCACAGCCAAATAATACTTTTTTATGATCTAATTTACTGGGAATTTTTTTAATGTTTTTTGTTTTAATGCTGATCCGTTAATCTTAATGTTTTGATCTCCTACGTGGTGTTCTGATTTCAACCACACTTTCCAATAAAACGTGACTAATTGCCGAATTTGAGAAGATTCGACCAGACCTTTAAGCCACTTTTAGAGCTGAAATACGTATAATGGGAGAAGCAATAGTACATTTGCATTTAATCATATGATGGTCTCGTACGCCGTTTCTTGTTAAGACATGTGTACCATTTATTTGCCTGTTTTCTTATCTAGTTATGGAATTCGAGTTCTATTTCCTCCTTATAATATATTGAACATTCCATCGGATCATAAAAATTCCTCAATTTCCTAGACTGCTAATAGAATTTCTTACACGTCATTTGACCGGACCAAGGACCGACCGCGGCGACTTTACGTATTTGTATACGTGTGCATGAAAGCGAAACCTACAAACCTTCGCATTTTGTCATTTGGCGACTAGTCTCATTTTCATTTCGTCCACAATTTCCGATCCTGTTGTACCAAAATGTTTGCATTTTGTCTACCTTGTGGTTTCCATCAAAATAAGCAATCAGTCATTGTTAATTGCGTTTTTTAATTACCTTGGGTTAACATGTAGTGTGCCTAGTTTTTTAAATATTGGATGTTCCATTCTTGTATGGGACGGATGCCGATGCGGTGCTCGGCTCAGTGTAAAAGTGTACGTAGAAATGAGAGCTCTTACGTTGAACAGCGATTCTGTACGCATTATTAGTGTAATTATTCATTTGTCTGTCCCTGTTGACATTTCTTCAACCAATTCTCCAAGAAATCCAATCCCACAGCAAAATAAAATTCCAAATACAAAACACAAAAAACTTCAAATGAGCTCTCACCGGCCTTTTGAAATTTTGTCATTTTCTTTAAAAGTTCTAACTTATTATGGAGTTTTGCCGTACAGGTGGAATTTTGATCGTCAGTTTGGTTCTAATTCTCCACAGTTTCTTTATCAGTCGACGACTTTTAAGTTAGTTTTGTTTTACTTCAACTTCGTAAGTGTGAATTGTTTTACCATGTGGCTGTGGTTTAGCACTGTGTTCATTGGGTTAAATTTTGACAATCCAAAGTACAGATCGCAGATCATTCCACATGCGGCCAATGCGAGTGTATTTACAATTGCCAGCATGATAAACTGCAGTGTGTATTTTAAATGTAATGAATTAATTTCATTCCTGAATCAATATTACATTTTTGTTGAAAATCACAGTAAGCTAATGCTCTATATACATACAGTAGACTTTCTGTTTTAGATTCCAATTTACAAACACTACATTCTTTTACTAATAGTATCATCTAGATCACTATCAGAAGCAAGAGGGCTGGAAATTGTCCTACGTGTGCTGTACGCCATTTTTACAAGCATTCCGTTTTTAAATGGCTTCCTATTCTTGTCGCAATGTGGGAGTTTGCGATACATGTCATCGGCGTTTTCAACATTTGCCATGACTTGGTCTCACGCTTGTCTAATGACTTGGGAAATGCTTTGGATGCTAAACTGCATGAATATATTTTTCACGGCTTTACTTTTTGTGGCTTACATTACCAATGTGCAGTTTTGGTTGAGAAACCTTAGGTAAATTTTGCTATTTACTTTGAGACATCCGGAAAATCTGACTACACCATTAGAATTCATATAGTAACTTATATTAATTTACAGGAATGGCATTGAAAGGTACAACTACACGTACAAAACCCAACGTGTAGCGCTTGAAAGTATAAAAATTGAATATCGATCTATGCAAGTCCTGAATCGAGTATTCAACGAGTTTTATGGTCGAATCAGCGTACCAGGCCACAAAATCGTTGGAATTCTTCTCTGTGTGTGTACGATTTATGGCTGTATTCGAATGTATAAAGTCATTCCAATGCCCGGATTCATGATTATGCCTGCCCTCCTATCCATGTACATTGTATTCAGTTTAGCTGCTTATCCTAGGGCTGCATCCATCCGAAAGTTGTCGAACAATCTCATTCAAAATGGACGTCGGGGGAGAATATTACAATTACGAGTATTTTTTAGGTCTGCTAGCCCATTGGCTGTTGAGGTTGGCTCCTATTATGTTTACCAGCAATCCACTGTGCTTACATTTTGGGGAATCATAATTAATAATGCTGTGTCGTTGTTGGTTTCTAATAAGCAGTTTCTCAATTCTTAATTTTTCAATTACGCAGTGGCATGCAATTAATTGGTTTGCACGGATCTATTTTTGTATTTGAACTTCAAATTATTTTGTCTTTGAATAAATTGCCATAAACACAAACCAAATATTTACTTGTTTTCTTTATGCCACAGCCAAAACGCGTGTGCGTACGGTTAGGTTGACTATTCCCAAAAACCTTGATATCTAACAAAATAGAAACTTTGCCTGCTATAAAATGGAGCAAACGTTCGCAAATAATCTTGTACAATACGACGACCCAGTTTTATGGGAAAATAAACCAGAAACAATAAAAAAGAGGCACAGTACTCCGGTCACGCATAAGGTATTGTAAAAATAAAAATTGCCACTTTCACTAGCTGAAGTAAAATTTATGAAATTCGTTAGCGCCTTTCGATTTTGCGGGTGATTGGGCCAGGCACACATTTGAAGGCAGGTGAGATACCAACCAAGGCTGACATAGATGTGTTTCTGAATGTTATCTTTCCACCATTGGAGTACGAGAATGAAGAAGGAACACTTTATCAGCAAAAAGTAATGAAATCTTATATTTGATTGCTGCCAGCACTCTTGTTTTTCTTAAGCTTGCATCAATTTTCCATGTAAATACATATCGCAAGAAATTTTGCAAATAGTTTTATCATCCTTAAGTGAAATAAATCGAATAATCTAAATCTACATGCTCGAGTGTTTGTGCCTCTACCTGAGATTGAGTTAAAACTGATTTGAATTCCTAGGTTTCCAGCATCCCACCCACATTGGACGACGTAAAAAGATTGGAGACAGAACTTAATCTGCGCCTCAGTGCCCGCTTCGCCCGAATGGAAGGATTCTGTAATATCCGTCGCGGAATTTTTGAACAGGCATTTGGTATGTTTAGCTCCGTTAAAATAACTGCATACTTGGATCAAATCTGGATTAAATAAATGATCCAACTATTTTCAGATGAGTTGATTCGCCAGGAAACAATTGTGAGGCCAGAGAGAGGACTTCTTCTGTTAAAGATTAAACATGAACTCAAAATGACATGTGACGTTTTCAAAGCACTTTATGACAGTACAGTCACATATGCAACAAGGAAATCTGTCCTACTCGAATCAGCATCTTTCCTGGCTGACAAAACAATTCAAGAAAATGAACCTGTATTGGTTGAGCTTCGGAAACGACATCGCATAATGTCTGAAAAAGTAGAACAGGCTGGGGCCAAAGCTGCTGAACAATCTGAAGCAGATCGAAAGAGGCGAGCAGAAGAGGTCGAGTATCACAAAACATGTGGAGCACATATGAAGGTATGCGGAATTGCTTGTAATAATTATCCCTAGTTTTACCAATTGCGTTAATTTTAATTCTCAATTTATTCATTAGGCTCAACTAGAAAAGATTCTCGCTCCAAGCGACAAGGAACCAAAAAGATAACTCATTGTCCACATAAAACACTGCTTTGGAACAAACGCATTACCTCGAAATGTTTGTCTGTAAAAATGCTTAAATGTACAGTAGCAACGAACGACTGTGATCAGACAACTAATTTATCTAATTTAAAAAACTGAACTATTTGGGTTGGGGTTCCTTTTCATAACCGACGAAATAAAGCAGTTTCGTATCGCTTATAAACGTTCAGTTTATGTTGAATACCTTGATTTTTATAAATTGTAATTACAACATGGTTTCGCATTTAAATTAAGATCAATAATAATTAATATTATGAGTTTTATTTATGCAAAATCTTCGGTAATGCCATTATGTCATTTTTTGGCGTGGATTCGTCCTCCGCGCGCCACACATCCGCGGATATTCGCAACACATGCCTCCCACCCAGAGCCATGCATGCAGTTGATTTTCTCATCCACGGGACAGTTGAACCCAGAGTCGGCACATATTTCATTGGATTTTAATTGGACTCCGGAATTAAGGTCGATTGAAAAAGCAGAATGGTAAGTTGTAAACTAATGTCTAAGCAGGAGATTTAAAATTTCTATATTTATTCTATTCAATTAATTTCAGTCATCCCATAAAACCTTCCGCATCAAGCGGAAGCTGGCCAAGAAGCTAAACCAGAATAGACCTATTCCTCAATGGATCCGTATGAAGACGGGCAACACGATTCGGTGAGCTTAAAAAATGCATTTGCAAAACTAAATTGGAATTTATCAAATTGTGGGATACGGCGATGAACGCAAACCAGTTTTAGTTTAGCCCGCCCGAATTAGGATAATAAAGTGACTAGCATTCCTCACTGAACAGAAAACCAATTACAAATTCTGATGTCACATTAGCTTTGGTTTATGGCAACTCTAATTCATGTAAAATAGCAAATCTGAAATCAAACTGAAGCCATGGTGTAATAGTGCGGGTGGAGGGTGAAGCTTTTCTGAAGAAGCTTTTAATAATTAATATTATTGGAGTTACTAATTTACTCTTTTTTAATTTTCAGATACAACGCGAAGCGTCGTCACTGGCGTAGAACTAAGCTGAAGTTGTAAGGATTGAGTGAGATGTTATCTGAACATTAATAAGTTTTTAAAATGTCCTGAATAAACTTCAAATACGGTTTACGGTTGAAGTCTTTGCTTGACTGTACTTATTGCTAATCCACAATCGATTTTGTTAGTCATTTGCCTGCGATCTGGTCATTTGCAAAGATCCGGATAATCCTTTTTCGTAAGTGGGCGTATGTTATCTCTTTTGCATTGAGTGGGGATGACAGATGAAGATGGGGATCCAAATTAATGACATATTGCTGCTGGCTAGACCTTGAAACCTCTGTTCGTCTGTTCCCAAAATAATTAATTCCAATAATTGCCAAGCCGAGCAAAACGTTAGCTGAGTGGAATTATGTCCGATATTTTTTCCTCGTCGAAACCTTGGCATTGACATTTGGGCAAAGATTACGAACGAACGCGTTTATTGCGTAACTTGAGATGGTTTTCGCGTTTTTTATGAGGTTTGCTTCCCGCCTACACATATCCCACTGCGACTCAAATTCATAAGTTATGCATGAAAATATTATTACTTGCATTATTTAACAAAGCCAAGCTGAAGGTGTGAGGGCGTGACGGCAAAATAGCAATCAAAACAGGATGTCATCTTGTAACTCGCTTAATTGTAATTTACTTCTTCATCTTGCTACACGTGAAGTACTCAGCTCTTGGTTTTACAAGTTCCAATTTGAACTAAATTCAACATGATCTACGCTACAGGTCGAGCCCTTACAGTGGGAAAACCAAGTAATCTAAAAAAGACGGTTCTTGTTAACTATTTAGAATATTTATATGGTTTTGTTTTCCGGGTAGATTCTTTGAATAGGTTCAAGTTATTTGTGGAGGATCCAAATTTTGATCGAGAAGTTTGTCTGCATTTGGCGGTTTCTATTGAAGGTCCCGGCGACTCAGACATTACAACTAAGAATTTCGGAAATGGAACGATTGAAGTTCAATATCGCGTTGCGAAGGCTGGTCAATATGATGTGCATGTAACTTTCCAGGATCAGCACATTGAGGGAAGCCCCTTCAATTTAATTGTCAAGTAAAAATATGCACGGGCAGCCACTTCATTCCATTTTGTATTAGTCGCAGCATTGGGATTTATTTAAACCAGAAATAAAGAATTTGGGAATATATTTGGTGAAGGTAAACAAAACAGCAGAAGCTAATCAATTAAATTCAGGCGTGCACAGAGCTTGGTAACATTTGTAAAGTGATTGAAAATTTTCAATAAAATAACACCGCAACCTGCTTTACAATAGTCAGCCAGCCCACATAATAATTTTTTAAGATCATACCGAGAAATTAGGGATAACTTGTGCAACGTGCAACATTCGCGCATTTTAATTACTGTTGTTGTTAACAGTCACATGTTGTTCTACTTCTAATGGGACCACTTCCTGTCATGATTTGATGTTCAAATGTGTTCTTCCTTACTCATCGAATAGTTGAAATCTTAAACATTTTGCAACTATTAGTTCGCAAGTCAAACATCAGCCCGCACTGTACTTCCAGTGAATATAAAAGCATAAAATAATACCTGATAACCATTTCAATATAGATGAAATAAAATTTATTCTCAAAAAAAAAATTTATACACGGTCATTTGTAATTATTGCAATTTTGATTTTTTACGAAAAATGTGTGTTTTGTGTTGGTTATCGTCTCTGCTCCTGAATGTTCGCTTGCCCAATCCGCTCAAATCGCAGGGAGGAGGGGAAGGAAACCCAAATGCCTTTGCAACTTCTTTCAAATTTAATTGAGATACATCAAATATGCTTTTTAAACTATGAGAGTCGTAAGCTCTCAAATAGGCTTTGTAAGCTTCCCTTGCAGATTGATTTAAAAAATAATTGGTGGTTACTAATTTCTCTAACTGAAGTTGAATGTCTGCAACTTTGCTCCATTCAACTTCAATTTCGTTTACAGGAACTTTGGCTACTTTTAAATAACGGAGAAATGGAAGTTCATGCGGGGAAAGCAGTAACAACGCTCGTCCGGTTCCTTCAGCTCCTCGTGCTGTTCTCCCGACTCGATGAATGTATTCGCGAGGATCATCTGGAGGATCCACTTGTACAATCCAATCCACAAGAGGGATGTCCAATCTATATCAAAAGCAAATAGTCAATTAGTTTTCTGTAGCTATTCGCTAAATGATGATGTTGGACGGTAGACAGTTTGGCATGGATTAGTATTAGTATACATTATCCAAAAGAAGCAACTTTAGGTATATTTAAACAATTTTGAGGAGGAAAGTGCCATGTTCAAGGGTTCCAGTCAAGTCTTGATAGAAACTATCAAAAATTACGTTATATCTCTTCTCGATGAAGTGAATAGTCCATAGTAGAATTGTAATAAATATAAATTCGTATTAGCACTTACCCTCTAGCTGCGACATCAGTACAGAGGAGGATACCGGACTCGGCTTGGCAAAACTGGAAGAACGTAGCAGTTCGCTTAACCTGCTTTTGCCTTCCCTGAGAAAACAACAACACTTGCCTTAGTAGAAGTAATTCATTAAAATACTATCCGCGGCGCGGCATAAAAGCCCTTCACCACTTACATGAATGCAGGAAACCGGCAAGTCAATGTAATTAAGGAGTTCATGATGGAATTTGACAGAAAGGCAGGAACTGAAGAACACCATCACCTTCCTCTTACGATTTTTCTTTAAAAATGTAAACAGGAAGAGAAATCTTTTGTCCGCTGGACATACGATGTAACCTACAAAATTTAACAACTTGTGCTGAAAAGAACTCTTTAAGGTATTATCAAACAAATTAAATACCTTGCTCTAAGCCTTCCACAGTCGCAATGTCCTTGCTGTCGTCCACGCCGACATACATCGGCTCCTTTTTCAAAGCCAACTTGGTTAATTCGTTGATCTTTTTATTTGCTGTTGCGCTGAACAACATTGTCTGTCGCCGTTCTACAAATAGATAATTATTTTTTAGTCAGTCAGTGCATTTATAGGATGATTGGTAGGCGACACCGAGAAAAATTAAAAAATAGTATTATAATAGTTTTATGTACTTGGAAGCAGCGAGACAATTCGCTTCATTTCTTCTTCAAACCCAATTTGTAAAATTCTGTCAGCCTCATCAATGATCAAACACTGAAGATTCTTCGTAAGAAATTCTGGCGTATTGGACAAGTGATCCAAAAGTCGTCCAGGTGTAGCCACCAAGACCGTGACCCCTTTAGCCAGCTTTTGTGCCTCTGCTTGTCGATTAGCTCCACCAATTACCTGTGTCGAGAGAACAAATGGAATTACATCTTTAATTTCAATAATGTTCAGCGACTCGCCGGTTACACTATCGAGAACTAAACTACTGCCATAATTGATTAATTACCAAGCCACAAGTTTGGGCCGGATGCTCCTCCATAATTTCTCTAAGTACTCCAAACGTCTGCATTGCCAGTTCTCTCGTTGGGGATATAATAACAGCTCCGGTCCCATTTCTTGGTAGCATTCTAGAGTAATTTAACGGAAAGGTCACCAGTGAAATTGCTTAACACAACCTTCCTCATTTTTATTACTCAACTAAAGGCTTAATTGTTTTCAGGCAATACCTTAATTTGGAGCAAAGGAGCTCTACAACTGGAATGACAAAAGCTAATGTTTTGCCTGAACCCGTCTTCGCCGCACCAACTAAATCTCGACCTTCCAAAAGAAATGGAATAGATTTGGCTTGGATTTCCGTCATCGACTTGAATCCCATTTTCTCGATAGCAGTCGAAGTTGGCTCCGACAAATTCAGAGAGGAAAAACTCATTCCTTCCGAAATTGAAACCGCGGCCCCAGTGCTAGTTCCAGGTACTAAAATTTCAGAAAAACACAATACATTATAACCTCTATTAAAAACCCTGCCCTGTGCCCTGCCAGCCTAACAAGCACAAGGTGCAGCTCGCAATTATTACAATTCAGGCTAACTCAAGCTCGTTATAATTGAATTCGATCAATCTAACTATATAATTCAAAAACACTACTTACATGCTGATTCCTCGATTGGAGTAACTTCTAATTCTTCAGTTGTTTCTTCTCTGTCCCGTTTCTTTTCACCATTTGACTTTGCAGCTTTTCGCTTTAAATCCGATGGCTTCGGAATTACTTGCCCACTTGGCTTATTCCTTTTCTTCCCCATCTTAGCTTTACTTCAAAACAATGAACTGAGTAATCTATAAGCAAGCACGTTTTCAGTTTATCAAAATTCTTTAGTTTTGAAAAGTTGAAGTCCGACTTCTCACGATGATGCTGGCTGAGCACGTTGTGAATTCATTTTTCGTGCTGCTTTACCCGTGCGCCGCTTGGAGTTGAACATAAGGGCGGGGATTTTCCTCATGCAAGAATTCAAATACTTTTAGGCCTAAAGCCGCAAAATGCTTGAAATTTATGGATTTTGTTAAAACATCAAAACACGAGAGGTCAACTGGGAAAGTTTGGGCTAAATACTGACTTGATTGTGGATTAGGAGTCCGAAATTATGAGGTCATTTTCGTTGATATCATCTACCTTGGCACGGAGTGCCCGCCAACAAGTTAGTAGTGTCAGGGTTAGGACACTTCAGTATTCGACGACGACTCCTCCATCTGATAAGGATTCGAAGGTCACCACCACAGAAGCAAAGGCCAAATATGTTGAAGATGCTTCAGATTCGGGGAGTCGAGCCTCAATTAGCAAAGCCATGCAATCCTATATGGAGCGAGCAAAAGAACATAGTGAGTATTGCATTACAAATTAATTTTAAATGCATTTTAAACTTAAATGTGTGGTAATGGCGCTGAAATAAATAACACTTCGATTTTGTTTCAGGTGCATTCATGAAGGAACAAGAGGAAGAATTTGTTTTTGGACGACGTCATTTGGCGAATATGATGGGAAAGGACCCGGAAACTTTTACGCAAGATGATATAAATGTGAGGAACTTGTACTACTAAACTAAACGTTATAAACGAAGGTTTTGTTTTGCAAAGGGTTAATGGAATATATGAATTACTTTACAGGAGTCAATCAGATATTTATTTCCGGCTGGTTTATTTGAGCCGAAAGCCAGACCAGTTATGAGGCCGCCTTTGGAAATATTTCCCAAGCAAAAGTCTGCAGAATTTGATGCCACTGGTCGCCCGCATCATCCATTCTTTTACACAGCCAGACCTAACTTTTTCTACCTTATGCATGTAAATTTGTATCTTAAACTATGATCAGATTTTGTAGTGAAGTGCTTCATCCCACCCTACGTGATTCTTCTCTCTTTTTAGGAAATGGTTGCAAAGATTGCGAAGTTGAATTCGTATGGATCGGCTCCCAGCCCCAGTGACTCATCAGTACCAGAAACAACGTGAGTGCATTTATCATGTCAAACTAAGTATTTCGATATAATTTACATTCAATGTTAATGTACAATATGCTCTAGTTTGACTGGGTCAGTTTGGCTACCGAAGGAAGAATTAGAAGAGAAACTCCTTGAACGATTGAATGAGGAACAGTACAAGGAATGGGTAGTTTGTATGGATCGGCTGGCAGCACATCCCCGACTTGGAAAGGAAATTGAATTTGTGAAATCCTATCGAAAACCCTTGTCATCCCAGATTCTTAAGAAAGCGTTTCCTCCTGTTCTGCTGGAGCCCGATGGAAAACGAAGTGTTAAAGTAGAATGTGAGTTAAGCGCATACTTTACTGATAAATTCATTCTGGCTTTAGTTCAACACCATTTGTACGCTATTGCAACCTATTAACTAATGGAGTTTACTTTTGAAGTGTGTCAAAAGAAATCAGCTATCGGAACGGTGATACTGAAAATGCCTGGAACAGGAATATTTGAAGTGAATGGGATGGGTCTGGAATACTTCAGCATGATTTGCTCTAGAGAAATCATGCTTTTCCCCTTACAACTTACTGGTTGGCTTGGCACAGTAGATGTTAAAGCCAACGCTTATGGAGCAGGCGAAGTTGCGCAAGCTTGTGCCCTTCGTTGGGGAATTTCAGTTGGTTTAGCTGCGCTGGGTATGTAAAACTTATTAGTCTTTTACACCATTAAGCAACAAACCTGCTATAATTTGGGTGTTGATTTATTAGGTGCTGATGCTGAAAAATTACGCCTAGCTGGACTCCTAACCAAAGACAAGAGGCGTAAAGAAAGGAATCATATTGCACATACTGGTGCACGAGCTGCTTTCACTTGGAAGAAACGCTAGTGTGTTCGTGTTTCTGATTAGGTTGTAATGTAATATTTATAATGTTGTCGATTGCAGTAGATATTAAATCGGTTTTCACTATTCTCATTTTCTCATTTTACATTATTGACGGCAAATTCGCTGAACTGTCTGAACAGTTTTTTATTCAAATTCCATAAAGATCAGTCAGTTAATTCGTAATGCAGCGAAACTTGTTAAAATCAAGTAGATTTAATCTGCTTCTGCCCATGTCTTAATAGCCCTGACATCGTACGTGCATAGCATAAGCTTGTCAGCCCGACATTGCTCGATTAGTAACAACTACTAGTATGACAGAATTCGGATTATGCTGTGTACACAGCTGTGTATTTCGTTAAGTGTCGGCAAAATTGTTTCCAAGAAATCTGATTTCATTTCGTTTCATTTTGCTGGTCTGATGACGATTGCTGCATGTAGTCGAAAGCTAACCACAAATAAACGCCTTACGAATTCAAAAATCATGTCCTCGAATGCCGACAACACTGAATCATTTAGAAATGAAATTCAATTGAATGATGAAATTTCACAAGGCAACGGTTTTTGTGGTTATAAGTTTAAACCTATGTCCGCATGGTGTCCAATGAAATTGACACAATCCCTGATTTCGTTGTTCTTGATGCTTTCGCCTCGCCGACGAATGCTTATGAGGGTGGTATGTGCTACCGTACGATTACAACTACAAGTTGTTCCAAGCTTCAACTTCCAACACGGAAATTTAAATAATGGGAATTGTTACTACCACGTGGATGCTTAGTTTGTTAATGACACACTGCCATGCAATGGAAGGACTTTGTGCATCCACCCGAGGTTTCAGCATTGGCTCAAGACATTTCTGCCAAGATTGCACAGATGTAAAAAAAAACCTACTCATGTTTTGTACTTCTGACTTCTCCAGGGCTTATCCCAGTTTTATTTTTAGAAAAGTGGAAAGGGTGGCCTTGCCTTCTTTTGGAATGGTAGTGGTCTAGATTATAAAAGTCTGCCAAAATACCCAGGAAGCGGGAGGATCGCTATTAGTCCCTATCAAATCAAAGTTGATGGCACATTACTTCCTGGCTGGTTTCACTTTCAATTCCGTCCACTGTCACCGGCAAATTTTTACGCCTTATATGCCCAAGTTGAGGATGGGGACCCTGGGAGTGGAGCAACTGGAAGTGTAATTGGACAATTCACCCTTGACCTAATAGAAGCCCCGGTGGGTTCATCTCCGACTAGCGCAAGTCTAACTGAAAGCATGATTATCCCTTGCCATGCCACCCCAGCTGACCAGCTAAGTGTATGTGTGTTAAGTTAACTAAACGTGACTTTGAGTGTTAAATAATTCTAATCTAAATTCCATATCTAAAGCATCCGAACGCTCTTGCTTACTGGAATGGTGCGGATGTGGAAAAAGGTATAATTCCACGATACGGCTTAAAAGATATTTCCGTTAATTGGAAAGTGCCACCCGAGAATTCATGCTGGCATACGAAAAGTTACTACGTGAGGTATGTACTGCTTTGTTTAAAACCCGTTGCCGCTCATGATGGGTTAAATGCTTAAATGGCTGATTTTGCAGGGTGGTGGCGTTACTTGAAAATAAGGATAATCCTGATCAGCCTTTCAGAGGTAAGTGAGGAAATGAAATCTACTTTAAATTGGGATTGCCCGCAAATGCAAATCGTTACAGGGCCCATAGGGGTACTAACGCAAGTAGCTAAATTAACCAACCGTTGTTGCTATTCATTCTAAATCATTAAACTCTTTCTCTCCTTGACATTTCAGCAATTTTAGTCAACGCAGTTACTCTTGTATAAAAGTGACTGATGAACATCTTAAACTATTTCAGTTGAATCTTGGCCATTAGAGATCACATACAAGACCAAGAATGAATTTGCATATCCTGCCCCAACCCCAAACAAATATTCAAAATTGGAATTTCCTACACCATCAACCTTTACTTTTAAACTTGAATTTCGAGGCCCATCAAATCAGGTCTGTAAATCAAGGACAGGATTAAGTATACCGTTATACCTTGGAAGATGTGGTAAGGATGGGTCTGATGCTTCTCCCGAAAATGAGATTGTCTGCAAGACATCGTCGGATGCGTTCGCTAAAAATTTGAAGAGCATAAAAAAATACGTGGACGACATTGGCTATGACATTTGTGATGCTTGTTGTCCAGGAAGGGCCAATTTTAGTGTTGGAAAAAGAGACGGTGCCCTTAAAATGAATGTTCCTAAATTGAACATTCCTAAACATCATTTAAATTTTCCACCGTCCTCAAAATCCAAGAGAGACCGCTTTAGACGTTTTATTGAGACCAATCAAGCACCACTCAATTTCAAATACCGCAGCGCTAACAATGGCAATACCTCATCGTCGCCAGATGTTTCGGATAGTTTACATGAGCCCACAACGGCAAGTTCGTCTACCAATGCAGTTACTAGTATTCAGCAAACATCGATACATGATGATTTGGATAGCTACAATAATGAGACAACGACAAGTTCTTTTAGAAATGCAGTTACTAATACTCAGCAGCAAATTTGGGTAACCAAAATAAGCTATCAATTTCTGTACGTACAATGAACCCAGATGGTCCAGTTTGCTTATACACTACTGTATATTATTTAGAAAAGTCATTTCATGCACAGCATATTTGCGGCCTTCACAATGTTTTTCCTTGTTCCCTTCTGTACGTTCAGTGCAAGATACCTCAAAGAAACATTTTTGTGGCATCCAAACCTTGGTATGGAGGTGTGGTATGCGGTAAGCTTTGCTTTCAATTGGCACGAAAGATTCAATAATTTAAAACCTCAGCTTTGAATTATTAGATGCATCTGACGTCCACATTTGGGATATTTTGCGGCCTACTGTGGGCCCATGTTATCATTGCAGCCGGTCGGCTTTGGCTCCGCGGTTTCGAAATTCAACGTGCAAATAAATCGGAAGCTCAGTAATGGGTATATATATTTATGTTTAATTCTTAAATATGAAAAGGGATTCTGGTTTTCAGCATTGTGGTCGGGTGGCTTACAACTGGTATATTTGCTCTAACTGTGATAAGTGGCTGTTTTCGGCCATACAATGCGAACTCTGATCGTAAACTAAAATTGTGCATTGGGGCTCATGCATTTCTTGGGCAAATGTTTTACGTTTGCGGAAGTAAGATTTGTTGTTTTAGAATTTACCCGTTAATCTATAAATATAGATTTATTAAAATCTAAAAATATAATCCTCTGTTTTCAGTGGTCACAATTTTTCTGTCGACTATTATCCCTCATATACAACGAAGCGGTGAAAATCCTTCGGAAGAGCTTGCGTATTTGCAGGCGGTTGTAATTGTGCGGCTGTTGGTGGACTTCGCCAGCCATGTGGTGCTAACGGTAAACATTGAATGCAATTTTTTTCGTTAGACTCATTATAAGTTAGGTTTCTAATCTTTCAGCACCACTTCAAAGACACCGATGATAAACTCCAAATTAAGCGGTCTTATTTTCCAGTGATTGAGCTCATATTTTCAACCAAAATTCCCTTAGTAAGTTCATCCGACAACTTTTAACTGAGCCGCTAGTAGTTAATTACTATTATATGCCGGCTTATTATTATATTACTATTGATATTCCTTCCAGGGTAAACGCCTAAGGACTACATTGTTTGCTGTGTACATGGTCGCTTGCATTGGCTTTTCTGGTGGCCTGATTTTTATGATTGCGCATTCTGACTCTGAAATTCAGATCAATACGACATTGGTCGGGGTTGGCCGAAATGCGTTTAAACAAGCCTTTAGAACCAAACGACAATAAGACGGGTTTGAAAAGAGTGGTTCACTGGGGTGCAGCAATTACGGATTGATAAATAAAATCTTAGACATCATAAGCGGATATTTGTAAACAATATTGTTTGGATAGAAATTGTTTGAAATAAAACTCTGAAGGTTTTTTTGACTTCTATCTTGTTGTAGTGGCAAATATTTATTTGGTTAAAGTAGTAATTCATTAAATTTATAAATGAAGCAAATGCTTTGTAATAATCACACCAAACGCAGCAAAGAGTATTTTGTTCTAAAATATTTATTTGGTCCCTTTCTTAAGAAGCGTGGAAGTGTTTAGCTCTAATCATAATAATACATGTGATGACAAGAAGTGTTACAAGCAGAACAACAACGTGATCTCGTAATTAAAATATACGAATGCTCCAATGTGAATGAGCAGCGCAACAACACAAACAAACATATTTACAACAGCGCTGACGTCTTAAAACTATAAACCATCTCATAATTGAGGAAATTGAAATTGCAAAATAATCTGCCAAAATTTAACGAAAAAGACTATTTGTTCGCCCACAGCACTTGCTTGCATTCGAACATCCCCTGCCCAGTCGATCCATGTGGGCCCCGTATTTCTTGATGAAATTGACTGTGTTGTTGTAGTCTGGCTCATAAACATCAGGGATTTGACCTCCAGCAGCCGCATTCCATACCATACTCACTGTGGGACTTCCAAACATTCGAATCTCATATTCCATCAGCTGACGGAAGAAGCCAGGGTTCGGACGGATGATTGGACGGCGTGCCTATGAGAAATATTGAAAAACGGAATTATTAGTAGTTAGATAATATAGTTTTGGGTTGAAGATTGTTTAGCTAAGAACTGGGGATTCAACCTATCAATGATGCATTGAGTCTGAGTATCCCCAGCAGTATAATATTATAAATTATGTAGGCAGGAGCTACGATTTGCAAATCAACAAATTTATAAAACTTGCTTTCTAAACATAGTGCAGGCTCAAGTCGGTTAAACACCCGAGAAAGAGATTTCTTTGAGAGAAATTGACGCTTATAAATCCACCAATAATATAATTTCAATTTTTTCGATATTTAGGGCTAATGAAAACAAACAGTTGCTTCAACAGTGAAAGTGTGATACAAGTTTATTCCAAATGTTTTCATTCCAAAATGGAATGCCTATATATAAATCCGAGGATGATTTTACAAGTGAAGGTATGGCGCCAGGTCTGAAAGGTTTCATTGCTAAAAAATTTCAATCTACTCCAGGCAAAACTTCCGCTACTTTACATACGACAGTGCAATGCGAACCGAACCGGTGCCATACATTTAGAATGAGTTCCAGTGTACAAGGCTTAAAAACTTCAACTCGAGCACCACTACTACTACTACTTCGCAGTTATGGGATCTCTTTATTGAGGCACTTGATTATCCTTGGAAGGCATCCAATAAACATAAGACATTTCCAAAACATTAGTCATTGGCGTCGATTTTTAATTGCTTGACGGACGAGTCATGATTGAAAAGAAAATAGAGTCGAGTTAACCCGAATATTCTTGTGTGGGGCCGGGCATGCATGCATTCCACTTTTTTGATCCGTTGTAGTCGTAAGTGGGCTGCCTGACTACCGCACGCGTACTGGAGTTCAAGAAACTCGGGGCTGAATTTGATACGTTCTAAAGGAGCCCTATTACTATTACGCGTACACGTCAATCTTCAAGTCTTTGTTTTTAGAATTTGCAAATCTCGCCAATCTTAGAAATGCGTGTGTAGTAATGTTGGAAGGACTTTACCTTGACATGGAGGTAAGCACGACGAAGACTCATGGATTTGTGCTTCATGAGATACGCAATGCAGAGTGAGGCTGAGCGTGACACCCCAGCCACGCAGTGGACCAAAACTTTCCCACCTCGTCGCCTTGTCTCATCAATTTTATCAGCCACTTTGTCAAAGTAAGTGGAAAGATTGGACACCGGGGAGTCTTCAATAGCAATCTTGATGTATTCCATCTGTAATTCAGAACAAATAATAAAAACATCAAATGTAAATTGTTTATGGGAACTAGGTTGGCGCCTTGAAAATGAAACTCCTTGTCCGCCAATGACAAATATTACATTTATGAAGGAATTGTCATCTACTTAAAAATGTGTTGTGCCTATGTTGGCAAAACCAGTCACTCACAGCCATCATCGTAAAATGCTTTTATACAGTGGGAACAGTCATAATTCTTTGGTCGTCCTTTCTCGAGGTAATTCACGCTCGATTTCTTCCGAATAATCGGATCCTTTCAAAAAATTGAGGGAGGCCAATGGAAGGCGGGTTGTTTTTACAAGGTAATTTAAAAGCTTTATCCTTCGTCAGTCACTCACTATCTCCGTAAGTAAAAGCAGACATGCAAGTTTATGGACATATGAATATCCCTCTTTCTTGGCGACCATAGCAGTGCATCGCATATTCAAGACGAGTCGTCATGTCTAAGACATTACGAATTACGAGCATGTCAATTGTAATCAAGTCATCTCGATGAAAGCCCCTCGCTCGCCTTAATTTGTTCTAAGCAAATGCAATCAAAACCGCGCGTCAAGTCTTACATTACTGAGTAACGAAATGACGCATTTGCCATTTCCAGACACCATACAAAGCTAATGTGCAAATAAAATCCAGTCTGGAGTGGAGAGCAAACCGATCCAATTTTCTTGGAGAAAGTTTGTGGAGGCAGAAAGGAAATTTGAGAGGAGGAACATTTCTGTGGCTTCCTCGTCATCAAATCACTCACATCAAATCGGACTGACACCTACGCGGATTCTGTTATCGGTTCCCAAATTCGCGTCATTCCGATTACATGGAGTTGACGGCGTTGAGAACGGGTTTGTAAACACGTCGATAATCGAGAAATTTCAAACATTGGCTTGTTTTTTCTGAGGCCCCCAACATGTCAAGTCAGGATAGAAAAACAGGGGATTTGTAACTCAGGAGGAAATGGAAAGACTTTATTTCGTATTCGTACCCCAAATAACGCAAAAACTCAACCTCTTATCAAAAATACATACCACGCGCGACACAACGACAACCGCACACACACAGCAGCAACGAACTTTTAATTCAGAGTCAAATAGTTGAATCTCCGCCAAACCAAATCCGGATGGATATGAAAGACTAGAGTAGATTTACCTTATCAATGAGAAGACTTGGGAGTTCAATCGTAACGTTGAAGACGGTGGAAATCCCGAGGTCACGGAGACGATCAATGTTTATAGCCCGAGCCCCACACAGGTACACGCCCTCTGAGATTTCACTGATTTGACTCATTATGTTTGCACAGGATGCTCCATTTCTGTAATAAAAATAATAATTTACGATCGAGAATCATGGAGAGAATGCGGTGCAAGGAAGCATATGGCACAGCAAGTGCGAACAAAACCATAAAATGAATATTAACGAGACAAGGGTTCTTCTATAATTGAATAAATTATGGGGAATACTTAACGGGGCTTGACAAGATATGGATAATATAAATTTTGTCAAGTAAGGCGTCCGGAAACCATTTCCTTGGACGGCTCGTCATAAAAATAGTCTTTAAAAGTTGATGTGATTTCTCTCAAAATTTGCAGTCTTCGTCTCATAAAAACCCCTCCCGAATTCCACTGCTTGAGGATTTAGAGGATCCACCCCTTTTTCCAAGTGGGACACAGCACGCGTGAACCCGACCCATCAATTAGCTCATTCCTGGCGTTTATGGTTCCACGCCTTGAGATGGGATTGGAATGTAAATATATTCAAGGGATGTCAACTCGGGAAGGAGTAAATAGAAAAGAATTCGAGACCGTAGCCACAGAATCGGATTATTTATTTGAATTGGACTGATTAGGGGGATTTGCTGCTCGCCAAATGCCAAATCATAGACGTCATTTCCGACGACAATGCGTCGCGCCGTGACGCGGTTTATTTCAAATTTGGAAAACAAAATGCGACGGAAAACTTACACAGAGATTTGATTCATTCCAGTATTTGACCCACCGAGACGTGACCTGTGACTGTGAGATTGGGAGTGACCCATCCCGTTTGTGGGTGATGGTGGAAATCCGCCCATGGATCCAGTTCCTCCTGGAGAACAGTTCCCGAAGTGCCACTGTCGATTCATTGTGTCTAACAAATGACAAATGCAAATGAGGACGGTTGCGATTAGGTAGTCTGAAACTAAAGTATTGATTGGGTGAAAACTCATTCATTATGGGGTCATTTCCCTCGTAGAGTCGTCGTCGCAGACGCAAATTGGTTTACCTGTAGACGGGTTGTCAGTTTGCGTCAGGATTTTTACTGTGTGGGTGGAAGTGTAATGGAAAGTAGGAGCTGGAAGGGACAGGAACAGATTCGATTCGTGGGATTAGTACAGAGAAGTTCTAAAAATAAAAATAAATCAATGGACACAAAACAATATAATGAGCATGGGACGAGATGTATAATTTAGAGCTCTTTGCAAATATTTTGCTAATCAAGTGGGACATAAATATTTTGTTTCCATCCAAAGTTCCCATGGGACTGAGTGCCCACGCTCACATCATTTGCTAATTGGGAGCTGAGATTTTGTCAATAAACTACACCGCAGTGTATTTCTAATCCTGTCCTTGGCCGACTATTTTGAATAAATAATCAATTCCATGGTTGGAAAAAGTGCATTCTGGCTGTGCATGCGCATAACATATCCGCGTACAAGACGACAGCTGTTTTTACCCGAAAGCATATGCCATATGCCGCAATATTTGTGATCTCTTGACTTATGTTTACAAATTCTGCAAGTGCTGCCCGCGAGAATGCCAAGGGCTTGTACAAGAGCTAGAAAAGTCATACATCAAGCCACCGAGTGTTTTTTTGGTATGAATGAATGAAACATGTGCCACATTTTTATACATTCGATTGCTGTCCTCGACGATTCAATTGTATGGATTGAATTTTATTCAAAAAAGTTTAAATTGGCCTACCGACTTCCGCCATATCGATTCGCTCGTGTCTTTGTAGAGTCGGAGTTTGTCAAAGTTTTTCCACTGTCTGTCCACCCGACAAATTGCCAATTAGTATTGATGACGCCTGGAGCACGTTTACGCGTGAAGGGAAAAGTTTAGCGTGGAAAACTTTAGTTGAATGTTGACGCACTCAGGTAGCAAACACCGAAGTGAACACTGAATGCAAATTAAAGTGACTTGTGAGAAGATCAGCGAGCAACTAAACTCTTGCCATTCCGTCCGATTCGGTTTTATAGGCTAGACCAGTAAGTACACATGGAATGGAGATCCGTGGGGCCGACTTGGCTCTCCTATTTGTAAATTAGGTTTATGTTCGCATTCGCAATTTTTTCCCCGTCACTCAATCCATTCCAGCTTAGACTTCTCACTCACTCGCTTCTAGCTTTCATTTTGCAAACGTAAATTGATCTACTACTAACCAATAACACGCAAAGTCGGTGTGGTACAGTAGTGTGGTGGAGCGCGGGAGGAGTTTCTCCACCGGATGCCATAAAAATGACTTGAATGCTTTGCTCTGTTTACGATTTGAAATAAGATGTCGTGTGAATTAACTTTGAGTTATTAGTTTTTGGAACTTCGTGCATCGGTGCAGCACAAATGCAAAGCTGAACATGCATTGTGTTATGATATTATGAAAAGAACTTGTAATCGGCGTACAATTCTATAAATAAAAATACACAAAATTATATTGGCGAATTTGAAACAACAGCTGTGCTAAACTTGGAAGTTTAAAAGTTAATCCAAGAGTAACAACGTCAACAGTCGTTGGTGTAATCGGCCATAAATGGTACGACACTTAAGGCCCCAATAAATAAATACCAATTAAAGTGCTTGAGATTTACAACCCTCCCAATGCATTCCATCACAGAAGCTTAATAGTTTTGAAAAAATGCAGTGTTAAAATTTGCAGTGTTAAAATTTGCAATTTTGCACCGCATGCCTGCTCCATTCTTCAAAAGAATAGCTGCACTTGACTCCTTTGAAAGAAAAGGATAGCTTCAAGGGAGGAAGAATCCGGGGGATTGTAGCGGGAGTATAAAAACCTTGGCACATTCCAAAAACCCGAACTTGTTTTTGAAGGAACTTTGCATTACATTACGTACATAACGTGTGAGGACTGGAGGAATCGGGATCCTTCTTATTTTTAGCCGTCGTGAGCAATACCCGCATTCCTGAGCCACTCATGTGAACCCAACTATCTTGTTTATCTCATCACATTCTATTACAGGGAATGTGGGCTGCCTCATCGCGTCGTACTCGTGGTGTTATGTTGGACAGCTTACGCTCTTGTCCCATGCTAACAGCACAAGTTACAGGCAACTACTACGTGTACAATATGTATGTGAGTATTTTGACAGTTCTGATCTCATTTGGTGTCATCCACGCAGAGAAGAGTTCAACCACTACCACTACTACGTTGAGTTGTGGACATTTTTGGAAGTGGGGATAGGAATGTTTCTTTTTTTTTTTTTGACGAATAGTTTAGCAAAGTAATACATTTGTTATGAAAAATGTTTTCAAACTGCCATTTCGTCGGCTGTTAAAATTAATTTGTTAACCTCTCACTACAAAACCATTAAGAGCTGCAATGACGCTATTCAACCTGCTGTTAATATGGCATATCTATCTGTATTTGAAATATTTTAAGCGACGTTGCAAACTGGACTCCAGAACTCGTTTACATGCAAATTAAATCTACATTCTTTTGTAGTCTGAGGCCAAATGTAAAATATCTGCTGAATATTGAGTTTGGACTAATTCACAAATGGGGTTCGCCGTTTTGGAATATCTTTCAACGGAAATTGGGATTCGGGTGAAGGACATAAACTGTGTTTTTTGTTTAAACATACTCTGATTTTACGACACAGTACGAAAAAACTCAACGAAGTGCTCCCTTGTTTGGATAAGACCAAGAAGTAATTCGGTCTATATACTATTTTGCGTAACTCTTAACAAAATGTACGGAGGGAGGGATGCCAAATTCATTTCCAGCCCTGTTCACGTGCGAAAAGGGATATGCACGTGCAGAATGAGTCATTTTCGCATTAGCATTCCGTGGGTTTATGTGCATCCTCCTTTTGCATTGCATTGGGTCATTCTTCTAAAACTAACATTGCTTAGAAGGGGATTCTTAATTGGCAACTATTCGAAAGAAACAAATTAGATTTGATGTTTTGCATTTTATGGCAGCTCTGTGTCGAAAGGGTTGCTCCATTGGTCATTAAATTGTACAGAAACTTGGCAGTACTTCCTAGCGGGTACTAAAAATTAGAGATACTGAGTTTTCAAAAATTTAAATTGGCACTGTGCACATCCTGCCTTACCAGATCTTTTAAAGTTTTCCTTCGAAGAGATGCTGAAACCTGAGCTAAATATAATTTAATTAAATTGACATTATTACAATCATCAGGCGGCATTGGTTCCTTAAGTATTGTTGACAAAATTATAAATTCTTAATGCCGAATTCAAATAAATCCTATGGATGACTGACTATTAAATTTGTGAAAAACCTAAAAATGTTCTAAATTTAAATACTTGATCATGCAAAACAAGGATGTTTATCAGTCAGCTGAGATTTAATTATGCCTGCGTTAGACATCTTGAGTTGTGCAAACGAAGGAGGTTATCGCATTATTTACTATGGATGTAGGAATATCCTTGACACACACACATACATGGACAACACAACACGCCTCCTCAAGCAAGCATGGCATGTGAGCGTACGTAGTTCTCCAAAATAAGGTTAAAATCATCTCTAATTTTTGACATTCCCTCGCCCTAGTAATTCAAAAACTGTTGGGTTGATTTTAATTAAAAACTAATAAAAGTATAGATAAGTCTACGGATTTAATCCCTGACCTGGATAACAAACAGCAGGAGTCGCGACGAGACTGGCAGTAAGTCAAAAAATCAATCCTCCAGTGACACGCACAAACACAAACTAATTTCCAAATCCAGTCCAGCCAAATATAATACTCTTGCCAAATCAAATGAAGAGAAACAACTGAAAGTCCAGTCGGATATAATCCATCTGCCACTGACGGCTCCAGCCCAAAAACTAGTGCAGGATGAGATGAGGGAGGGATGAGAGGTGTTCCACAACCTGTACTAATGCTAATTAAGTAAGATAGAGCACTACGCAAATTGGAATGCAAATCTCATGTAACAACATCCATTCCTTACACACAACTACAACTACTACGCAGCATTGGCCTTTAAACCTCTGCGCGTCTCCATTGAAGCCTACTGAATTAAGCGGACAAGCCTGGAACGTCAGTTGCCCTTGCCGAGGACATGTTATTACAATGTTAATTACAATCTCCGTGCCTTCCTCCCGATCCTGTGGCTTTCCTGTCATTTGCTTGAATGAATCTGAAATTTCCATCGTTCCACCCACGCCCTTTGCCTGCCATGCCATTCATATGATGATCTGCTCCCCCGTTGATGTAGTAATAATTACAATCGTAAGGCGTAGATTGTGTCCCGCGCGAATTGTGTCCCAAATATTCTGTTTGGGTAAAAATTTGCCATGCAAAGGAAAATTGATACAAGGGAACAAATGATTAGCTCAGGTTCAAATCCAATAAGAGACAACTGTTTCTCAACTAGCGACGCTAGTGGTAATATCTGACCATGATCAAATTCCTTTTCCAGTAAGAGCCGCTCAAATAGAATCCTTTCTTCTAAACATTAAAATACTTAAGTGTTTCATAACAACAAGCACTAAATTGTTGAGTTACATTTTGCGTACAATGCCTGATTCTGTTAATGTCATAAAATTATTTCAGCCCAGAAAACCTTTGTTCACTCCTTCCACTTTTTCTTTGAATTGCATTGCAAAATTTACTCAAACATAATACATACTTGGGACACAATTTGCTAATCACGCGGGACACGAGCTTCGTAAAATGAATTACAATGTACTGAGTGGCAGTGAAATGAGATCCGCCTCACTGGAAGGAAACGCACGGCACGGCATGGTTGGCAATGAATTTGCATGTGCGACTGTTAGCGAATTTGAAATGGCAAAACTACCTGTCCCCACACAAGGATTTGTGTTTTTGGCCGTCAGAACCAAGTCAGCTCCCCTTCCTTCCGTCCGGAATTCAATGGAATGGTGAGAGATTCGCGTGCCTAATGACATCCCCATTTCCATTCCCATCTCTCAGGGCCAAAGCCTTGAACTTGACTGAATATATTTACAAATCGCTCCACATTTTAACCACTTCAACCACTTTCCGAGATACGGGATCCAGCTGGGAGTTTAAATCACCTCTGACATTTTAAGGCCTCAAATCTGTGTGGGAGGAGGAAGGATCTCTGCTCTGTGTTGATCTGGTATATGCAATCAAGTAGTAAATGGCAAATTGTTTAATGGCTGCCAAAGTGCGGTTCTTACATACAAAATACAATATAATAGATTTTTTAAAAAATCAATCATATTTGCATTTTCAAAGGTCATGTAAATTACTTGCGACAAAAAAGGACAAACGTGTAACAAACCTTTCGTGATTCCACTAATCAAAAATGTGCGGAAAGTCGTAAAAGACAGACGGACCAAAATAACTATTAATCTATA
>JAAXYW010000465.1:0-36890 GCA_036851895.1 Orthonychiurus folsomi | reverse complement strand
CAAAAGTGATGAAGCCTCTCACTCCGCCGTCTTAAGTCCATGTTACTAGACATCGTATTCATGTTTATAGCCTTCAGACAAGGCAATCAGAATTCCAGTTATTACATATATTCCCAATGACATTTTCAATGCCAATTGTCCATGTTTTCCCCCATGGATTTTACAACATTGTAGTCTGCATTTGTGTGTTTTTTATTAAAAATCCATATGATATGATTCCTTTTTAGATGGAAAAAAGATGCATGATTTTAAGCGCATGGACTTACTTATGAAAAAAAGTATGTCGTTTTATAAATTTGAAAAGTAAACCAGGACAGGGGGAATGAAAAATGGAATTATTGTTCGTGGAATGGAAGTGAAGGGAAAGAGCGGGGGGAGGAGTGAGTGTGAGGACGGAGAAATAATGTTTCAAGCCCAGACGTTACCAGGCACAGAAAACTGGAGCCATTCAATCTCACAGCTCCCTCAGTTGACGGATTTGAATTACATTTGCCTTATTTAATCTTGAAATAAATGAGCCCAGTCATCCGAACGGAGTCAAACGTCGTCCTTACTCTCTTTCTTCCCCATAGTAAATCAGTAATTTCTTTTAATCATGTTGAAGCTGCTTCGGAGATGTCATCATTTCAGACGTCACTCCTTTGAACGTAACGTACCGTACGTAGTTAAAGTCAATCATTCCGACCAGAGCGGACTACGGGTGCATTATATTTCCAGGTCATCCATTCCTCAAATTCAAACTTTCGAACTTCGATTTTTCATCTTTGTGATATTCATATACGCGTTCATGGTTTATTATTAAAGAAAGTGAAGCCCATAACTTGAGCTAATAGGAAAACTGCATATATCATATATCCCTTTATCAAGATAAGTGTAAAACCATATAGCCCATATTTTCAATTATATTTAATGTCATACTTGGACCTGGTCTTGTGTAAACAATCAAGTATTGAAAGCCAGGCAAAAGCATAAGAGAAATCAATGTTTTATTTACTCTTCATACTTTTAGTCGGGGGGTTGAAAGATATTTCTTTGGTTTTTGTGCCTCAAATCCAAACTTGTGCCTGGCGTATTCCGGCTTTGCTCTGCGTGTATAAGCAGAAGCACACAGTTTGGAGATGTGATCGACAGCACCGCTGCGACTGCCAACAAAGTTGTAAAAATGGAGTCCAGGGAAATATTTCTACTCTCGGGCTCACCGTACCTTATTTTTTTTAAACTTGTGATTTGTACTTGGATTGAAAATCCATGCCCCCATGCCATACGTACGTTTGGGGTGAGGACGCTTTTTAAGTCATCAGTCCTTGAAGTTGAGCGACCTACCATACATCCGTTTTCATTCAAGCAACAAAATCGATGCGGCTCAGACGAACATTGCACTCCTTCCTTTTTGTCAATTAACGGGATTTTATAGAAATTTAAAGTTTTTGTGGGATGCTATTTGGCATTTGAGTACTTTTGTAATGAGAGAACATCTCTATGCAATAGTACCCATTCAAATACAGAAACATGGATTTTTATTATTTATCTTTAAACACCTCATCTGTTGTAGGCGTTGGCCTCATAATTAAACTTTTTTCCGCGAAATAAATGTTCCCCTTAATTAAATGGGCCGATTTGAAATAAGGATTCAATTAGAAGGAATTATAATTGCAGAAGACCGAAAAAAAAGATGTGTTAATCCTGGTTCCCCAGTAAAATACACTATTATTATGGCCCACAGCTGGTTGAAAGAAGCAAAAATGAATTTGTTGCACTCAGAATTTTCCTGTCTCTTGTAATTTTTGCTGGAATTTATCTTGAGAACAGGGAGGTCCCTCTCGACTGACTCCACTTCTCTGCACTGGTTCGACTTACACTACAGAAGACCCACATGCAGGAAGGGATTCGAGGAAGAATGACACGCGTAATCGGAGAGTTAAGAAGTTACATTACACAGAATTATAAGCAATGCTTTCTCTCCCTTCTTTTTTCCTGGGCCCTCCAATTCCAAAGGTTGAATCCAGGTTTTTTCTCTCTCTCTATTTCAAAGTAAATGCACGTGGCGTGGCTGTGATGGTAAAGAAAGTAGTTGAAACTTCCTTTTCTCCCCTTGTTCCGGGCCCCCACAAAAGTTTTACACAATAATCCTCAGCTTTATTTGAGAACTCGTACTCTAATTCCCTTTCCTCCCCCCTTCCCATCCCTCAACAATCCGCTCCCCTTCAATTACTTTGTGGAAATATTTACCCAACACATTACAGGGAGCACAACAACAATTTCGTTAGTAATTCATGTATAGGTAATACCAGAGACCAGCCAGCTCAGTCACTTACTCAGTCGAGGAAAGTAGCAAGGAAACTTTAAGTTTCATTGGTTAATTAGTTTAAAAGTCTGGATGGATTTTCCAGCAGTGCACAGTTGCCACTGGCTTTACTTGCTTCTCCTCAATGAAAAAAAGGCAGTCCTAAACCCTGACGACTCTGAATTCCGTTCCACATCCCAAATAAAACTTTATGTCCCATTTCGGAAGCGTAGGAAAGTAATTAAAGATCCGCACTGATTGCAGCTGATTTGCTTAACCGGGAGAATGAGGCGGGGGATTCAATTGCCTGATTGCTATCCATCCAGTGCAGTTGCCTCCAAAGGCTGGGTGCCCTGGAGGAAAGGGGCCTGCCTGGCCTGACCAACCGTCAAGTCCCTCCGAGCATTCACCATTTGAAGGAATGGCAATTAAGGGGTGGGTCCGGCCCCAAGTGCCTGTTTTCACTCCTTCAGTGCATTCCTGTCCCATAAAACTTGATCCGGAGTCGACTATTTCCATCCCCATCCAAGTCATCCCTGTAACCTGCTTTCACTACGACTACGCCTCCTCCTTTCCCGTGGTCTCTGCGTTTTGATTAGCCATCTCGCAAATGTTTGGAAATGACTCTGTTGGGACCCATTGTTTTATTGACGCAACTTGGAAACTTTTACTTGCCAAAACCAAATCCACTTCGTTTGTGTTACCACGGGCGGACGGGAAGTCCCTTCGTCCTCTCCAACCATGCAGTTTGAGGTTTTCATGTGGACAGGACACAACTTTAACTTCCCCTTGATTGCAGAGGGATGGATGGCTAGTTATGTAGTATTACGTATTACACCAAAGTCATCCAATGGAATGGAACAGGACGAAACAATCCGGTGTTAGGTTAGACTACAGTAGTCTGCGTGTCCCAAGGGCTTCCTATTCCCTTCCCTATGGACATCTATAAAATCAAAACTAATTCACACGCAGAACGTACGTAGTGGGCTTGGGAAATTAAAATAACTTTCCAGTTATGGCTTGAGGCTGCCGGAGGAAAGAGCAGGATTTACACTCCTCAGGCAGTAAATCCCACGAATTTAACCCAGGGGATTGTTTGACATGTGTACGAGTATATGTAGAAGTACTGTACGGAACTGTATGCAATTTTTGGCAAATTTGCGTATTATTAGTCTTACTTTTAGTTGAATGCATTTTGGCAGCATCAGACACTTGCAAACGAGCAAATGCAAAAAAATTAATGAAATATTTTAAATTTGAAAAAAAAAATAGTTAATTCGGAGAAAGTATCAGACGATTATTTTTGATGACGTCAGAAAGCCTTTTACCTTTTGTCTCATTGTTGCAAATAAATATCAAGGAAAAGTAAAAGAGTGGGCTGAAGTGAATTCCAAAGATAAGAAAGCCATTCCGGTGGAAGGTAGACAAGAGTCGGAGTTCATTTGCAAATGGAAATGCCATGCTTTTGCTAAAGGAGAAACCTGATCATGTTTTCACCTCACTGCCTCATCAACTCAAATGCTGTGCTCCCCGGAATCCGAGACAACACAATGGGAGGGAAACCCACTTGTTTAGCACCATAAATGCATTAGTCATTTGAAGGAACTTCGGCGGCATGGAACCTTTTTTGAAAACCACAGCAGAACAGAACTACTATTGCAAACCCATTCGGTGGGCGATACAAGGCGAAAGGAGGAATACAAATATTCCCACACAGCATGACAAGGGGGGTACGACTCCTAACAATGGAATCCTCAGGCCAGGCCTCGTGGTTTTGTTCCCCATTTACCCGGGTGAAAAGAATCCGGAAGAATACAACGCAACGTGGAAGGGTTTTATGCACGTCCCGTCCCCGTCTCTCCTCGTTTCTTATCATCAATGCAGATTTTCTCTAGAGGTTTTGACGTGACATTTCATCTCAAAATGTCAAGTCACTCGAGAGAGCGTCATCTCCACAATTTATTTCAAAGGGAATCGAGGAGGGAGACGGTTCTCCCTGTTTTTCGGGGTCCCACTGAAAATGGGACTACCCGGCATCTTCCCCGGCCTGTAAACATTGAATACTTCAATGTCACTCCACTTATTTCCTGTTTCACCCTCGGCTATCACATTTAATGGCTTCGACGTCAACCACATTTAAATCCGACAAAACAATTTTGTTTGACGATCCTCCATCATCATTTGAATTTTGGCGCCTTCTCCGCTCTTCAACATGTGATGTGCGGGGCAGGAAATATTGACACTAAACGTGCGTGATTTCAATCCCTTTCAAAAATATGGCAATATCCTGGAACAGTTTGACCAAAATACAAACCGGCGGCTCCGCTCCATCTTTGAGACATGTGAATAATTAGGAGGTCATTGAACTGGTCATGGAATAGATTTGATAAAAATATCAGGAATGGGTCATAGGAATGACCACTGAATAGAAATGCGAGACGTACAAATCCAATTAAGTTTGGACTGAAAGCCAATAAAAATATGACATCCGGAAATTGGTCTTTTGGTTCACGGGTGAAAAAAATGACACGTTGTTTTGGAATGGTGACCATGTGAAGGAGGTGTCGTCCCAGTGCACCTTACCCGACCGACTCGTAATAAAAAAAAAAGTCGATGAAATGTCTGACAACGAAAAGTTGACAGTTCCAATTTTCATTTCCACGAAAGACACGGAGTAGAGTTGGGCTGGGACGACAGGAAGTCAATAAAATTTTACTTCACAAATGTTCAAAGCCACGGATTTTTATTCCTGGGAAAGTGGAAGGGGGACAGAGTCAAAGTCGTCGTGCCGTGTCTTTTCTGCTTTCTCCATTTGTGACGTGGTGTGTCAGGCCTCAAATCTCCTTTTTTTTACCTGGGATTCTGAATGCAAAGTAATACAGAATTTATAAATCGGATTATGGGGGGGGGGCTGTGACTGTGAAGCGAGCTTAGGTTATAAAGGTACCCTATTTTTAGCATTTGTAGGATTAAAATTACATCAATAGAAATTCATGGAGAATTGGCATGATTTTTACCAACGTTGAATTCCAGCTTGACGTGTACTCATTTCTACAGAACAAATAGTCAAATCAGTCCATGCCTCACAAACATGTTTTCTTACTTAAAGTACGTACACGTACAACGTACAACAAAATTTTTGTATAGAGGAAAATGGGGAAGTGAAGGAACCCATCCATCCATTCACTCAATACTTGAATCTTATTCAGAACTAAGGATTTTAATTAGCACTTTGAGTTTCAGAGCCTCGTCTTACATTACATGTACAAAACCGGAGGGCATGGCCCCCGTTCATCAAACCCACTTTAATTCAATCCCATTCCGCTGCTCTGGTCCCATTGAAATGTAATTTAATTTGATTTGTGCAAGGAAAAGTGAATTAATTCAGTCCTATTGATTCCCGCCCTCTTATGCCCACATCCATCTGAAATTTGAATTCAATCCAGTCCAATAAATAACATAACACGAGTTTGAATAAGTAATGGTGGAGATGTGCAATTACAAACTATTCATTTCTCCTTTTGCAATTAAAACTAAACTGTGTACTTTCCGCTACTATTCCGCTCGTTTGTGAATTTACCTTGTCAGCTTTCACTTTAATTAATTTAATTGTAAACTTAAGTTTCATTAAATTTCCATGACACTACGGAACCTGTGGCTTTTCCACACTTTGAACACTGCCCAAAATCCTCACAAAAACCAAAGGAGTTGGAAATGTGCTTAGCTAACTGGGATTGTTTATTCCCCAAGGAACACATGTGGAGGGGGAAAGTTTAGAGCGGGGAATTTAAACTGGACCCGGTTTGGGGATGAGAGAATGAAGGTAGTTGAGGCTCCCTGATATTTACATAGGCGCTTTAGGATGGAAAACTTGGACTGTCACAACAAGGGAAATGATGGGAAGAGGATGTCATGACTTGGGATTAGTAGGGCTGGAACACATGTGTCAATAGTAAGAGCCTTTGCCCTAAGTAAGTATTTTGTCATATGTAATTCAAACTCCAGTCCAAAAACTCGATTCTTCCCCCCAGAGATCCACTACAAAAACCATGCAAAGTGACTTGAGGGAATGACAGAATTGTTTCGCATCGCACAAATATTTATCACCGCATGCACTTAGAAATTTAAATAATTACTCATCCACAATGTATGGACTCTTATCCATCTATGCATTGTGGGAGCTAGGATTTACTCCAGGAATTAAATTTATTATGGGTGGGAACATGTGTGGGTAATTGGAATCACCATAATTTAAAAAATTGGCAATCCGGANAATTTAAATAATTACTCATCCACAATGTATGAACTCTTATCCATCTATGCATTGTGGGAGCTAGGATTTACTCCAGGAATTAAATTTATTATGGGTGGGAACATGTGTGGGTAATTGGAATCACCATAATTTAAAAAATTGGCAATCCGGAACCGCCGCGTGTGTGTGTCTGTGTAGCCAGTCCGCCGTATCGGAAAGGGAAAGTGTCACCAAAGTTCCATGATTATTTATATCCTGAATGCATGCGAGGAATTACATACGCCTGGAGTAAGCCATGTGCTCCGAAGGTATTTTTTTTGCCAGGAAAACTTTGCACTCGACTCCTCAACCCAGCATGACACACACACACACACTATTTGGCTCGTCTTTGGAAATAGACAAAATCTTTGAAGATTCGGCACACACGCTGCAAAGCTTTAATGTAAACATGGAGCCATTCACCAGGCTCCTGGCTCCCTGGCCTTCCGCCTTCTTTTTTCTGTGTATGTCTTCCGTGCCAAGTGCGAGTCCAAGATTTTCCTTCCATGATTACGTGCAGCAGAATTCCTACCGATCTCATGCAGATTATTGTTGTCCTTTTCAGTCAAGTGGCTTCGGGTTCATGGAACTCACGTTTTTTTTTTTCACGCGGAGTCAGAATGTGTTAGAAAACTAAGATTATACAAAATATAATATTTATGAATAATACAATACTAATAATTTTGTATTTTAAATGGGTAATACACCCGATTTTGGGGCTTGTTAATATAGGGATTTTGTGAAAAATGGTAGACTCGTTAATTCTGACCTCAAGAAGAGATAGGAAGGTGGCGGATGGCAACAGCAAGGTGTTAAACCATAGGATTATTTGTCTGTTGAATCCTAATTAGAGGAGGGGAGGAAGATCCGGTGGTCTGGAGGAGGATGAGAGCCTAAATGCCTAATTCACGCCGGCGGGCGGGCGGCGGAGTCATTTGAAACTTTGATCAAGCTTAATGCTCCAAATTAAATGATCATTTCTGCCAAGGGAGGATTGGGAATTGGGGAGCATTGGATACAATAAATTGCCTTGTCCTTGTTTTGTTTGTTTTTCCATTTTGCCGTTTTGCAGTATTTTTATTTTGAGGAAAGAACAACGTAATAATGCATTCGTATTCCCCAGTGCAATTGTAGTTTGTTATGTAAGCCCAGCTCCTCATTTGATCCATGTTTCCGGGATTGTACGAGTTTTACGCGACATTTGAGAAGCTCATGTTTTTCAAATTGGGATCACAGCGTCAACGGATAAAAGACTGACATGTTTATCAAGCTGTTTTATTTAGATTAGATACGAACAAACCCTGCTGACTTAGACTTTTGGCACAGCTTACAAGCTTTTTGTCCCCCGAGCAAGTAAATTGTTAAAAGTTTCCAGCCAGTTAATTTACAGTCAAAACAGGGAGATGGGCTTGGAGGAGATGAACGGGATTTGTTTGCATTCAACCAAAATAATTTTTTTTACTATGTAAGCCAAATTTTAAGAACCTAAAAGGCCGGCCTGGATTTACACCCAACTCTCTCACTCTACTGAGCAGATTTTGACAATTCAATGGAACAGCTGCATTCCTTTTTCTTTGTATTGTATTGACCTGGAAGTTATATGCCTTGCTGGCCGGATTTCCACGTACTTTTTACATTCATTTGTTAGGGATTTCCATGTACTTTTTACATTCATTTGTTAGCTCCAAGAATCGGAGGCCTGATTCTCCTTGGCACGTGTATGATTATACAAGGAAATGCTCAACGAGGAGGAAATTACATTGTAGGTGTGCTATTTGTTTAAAGATCCCAACTCATTTCCTCAGGAATCCAATCAGTAAATAATGAACTCATAAATGTTACTTTGGCGGAATTGGAAACACTTCAAATTTCCCTCCCCTTTTGTTTTCATCGAATTACTTGGGAGTTGGCGTAGGTAGAAGAACATATACTAGCTACACTCATCAAAAGAGTTTTGCCTCTATTGCTACAAAATTGTAGATTGAAAATATTCCATCTACCTGCCATTGTTACCTGCTGCACAGCATTTCAACGGTTTCCTCCTTTTCCACAAATTTTGGGCGGGAAAATGTCTCATTGTTCAACTTACGAAACACCCACGTCCTGGATTCCTTCTAAATTAGTTAATTTTTCAAGTTTGATCAATTCTTGCATGTACAAATCTACATGTTTTCCAATTAACCATCATTTGCATTTGCCATGCTAATGCTTGACGTCGTCGTCGTTGTACATTTATTTTCTTCAAAATTCCTTGCTGTCTGAAAGAAAACGTACGATGCAACGTAAAGTACGTATAGTTTTACGAGCGTATGGAACCCATCAAAATTAATTCCACGTCTTCCTCAAAATTTACGACTCCCTCCCGAGTCCATGTAAAACCAGGGAGTTATCTTCTGATCATTCATCCAGAAATCTTCAACCAGTTCACATCTCTTAGGATTAGGATCAAGATGAAACGTAAGGTCTCACATTCAGTCATATCAATATGTCCGTTTGTCGGTGTGTGCAGCTACCGTCGTATGAGTGCTTTCTCCATGCATGCATGCTGTAGGATGGGATGGCCCAGACTTAGGCTTTTCGTCTCAAAATCCAAATAATACTTTTCGGGGGAGGAGAGAAACCGAAATGGGCTCGTCCACGACTCAGGGTATAAAATAAAGATTACTTTTACCGCCGCCGTTGAAGTCTCTCTTCGGGAGGGGGAAAGATGAGAAGGGGATGAGGGGGAGGGGGGAAGTAAGTGTGATTCACAAAGCTTTTTAAAATTCTTTTTTCATGTGCAAATTACTTGGTCCGTCGGACTCCGGGCTGTCTGTGCGGGGGGCATTTGCATGGAAGAAGGTATAAAATGCTTTCTCCAGGAAAGTAAGAGTAAGTTTAAGTGTGCCATATCAGTTTGCTAGATGATTGCTTTTATGAGTGTTGGAGTTGGATTCAAGTCAGTCATATTCCTTTCCCGCCGTCGTCGTCGTCGTCGTGGAGAACAGAAGGTCCCGCCCGCCTCTCTCCCCGAAGCCATGCAGAACATTTTGAAGGGAGGGGAGAAATGAATGGGAGATGAGTGAGGAGAACATATGGGCCAAGTGACCTGGAAGAGATGTCTCCAAATGATAATGTCTTTTTGGGTGAGGGGAGAGCAAAGGTGAAGGAGGGGAGTCAGGCACCCAGGAGCCTCAGCTCATGCAAAATTAAATGAGTGTTTGTGGCAGAGCTTCCTTGGGTCGTGGGACTTTCTCCCGCCCTGTACTCACCCAGGTATAGGTAATTCATCCGACCGTCTCCCATGATTTCCATATTTCTCCAGTCCAACCAACTATGTATGACTATGGGTATACCTATATTATACTATAGCTAACCTCTCCCTCAAATTTAACGCTAGCATCAATCCCTTTAAATTATTTACTCATCAAATCAAGACTCCAAAATCCTCCAATCCCATGGTGTCCCTATTAACCTCTAAATTTAAAATACCCAATCCTCCCAAACATCTTACGTTGTGAAGCCGACGCCAATGAATTCCTTTCTATTCTAAAACATATTGATACTTGGAAGAATCAGGGTTTCCACAATGAGGTCGGTTGGAAAGCTCCTTGAGTTTGAGTTGGCTTTGAGATGAGGAGGGACTGGAGCTGAAGATGCAAAGAATCATACAGTCGTAGTCGTAGCCGTTCTTTCCTTTGCCACGGTTGAGCGGGGATACTCCGTCGTCGCCTTCTTCATGGCATTGGATCCTTCGGCATGGCTTTTCCCCGTCCATGGCTCCCAGGAATCAGTGCCAGTTGTGAATTGCCAAGCCAAGTGTGTCAAAAAGAGTTCACCCAAGCACTTTCAACCACACTCACTCATTTGCATCTCCCTCCATTCAAGTCCTCCTCCTTCCTGAGAAGGAAAATCCGAGGATCCTAATACTACACGTATGCAAAAGTCCTTTTCCTTTCAAAAGGCCTTGAAAAGGAAGAATGGAGATGTTGAGACCAAGTACAGCCCAGCCCAGTCAAACGGAGAGAGGACGGACTCGGACGGATCTTTAAGATCTGAATTCCTTCACTTGAATGTGAAGAAGTTGGATTCCATTCCAAGGAGGAGGGGGTTGGGGGGCTATGGTAGCAGAGAAGAGATGATGAGTGTTGACAATGAAAGGAATGTCGACGCTGTCTATCAAAACCCGAACCTAACATTTTCTCCTTCCCTTTATTAGCACATGCATAACTTTTGCTTTCACCGAAGGCCTACACACGCACGCACGTACGCGCGTACGTACGTTACATCACATTGCGAAATTCAAGCTTCGCGCGTGTCGGCACGTGAGGAACAGATTCGTGAGTCTTGTTCTACGAATCCTTTAACTCTTCCCGCTGATTCATTCAAATGTCATGCTCTCAGGCTTATTGCATTCCCACATTCAACTTATTAGTCAATGTCGAGGTGGAGGTAAGGGAAGGGAAGGCAGGGCAGGGAAGTTCCATTTTACTTCCCAAACTCAAATTCAATCTTATTTCATCTTGACTTTGATTTTATGGTAATTCAGCCTGCCTTTCCAGACGGTCTCCGAGAAATCTCATATTCTTCTACGCCTGGCGACCCTGTGCTCCGCACGCTGATTGGCAAGTCGTCAAAAAGGAGGACTCAGATCCCCTTTTGTTTGAATCCTATGGTTTAGTTTGTGGTAATTTTAAATTCCACTCGAAAATAAAATTACAATGTAGCCAGCCCATTTCCAAGAAATCCATGTTAGGATTTTTGGATCAAATATCTGTCTGTCTATTTAATGGCCATTCGATGCTTGTTATAAATCCAATTTCAGCCGCATCATTTGTATGATTTCGGTGGGGGGGGGGGGGGGAGATGATCTGATTCCAAGTACGACATGGCCTTTATAATCATCCGTGATTCAGGACCTTGGACAATAGAATTCGCATTAGCTCCATCATCGATTGGAGCAGATTATGGCACCTACATAACATACAATGCATCTCATTAGTGGCACATGTGAATGTGGATTCTTTTGACTGACTTGGGCTCATTTGGAAAAGGCTTACCTGAAGGAAATCCTTCCTGATTTAAAATGAGAATCAACGGCGTCGTGTTTGGATTCGTGTTGGAATGACCCCGTCTAATCTCCGATGCAATGAACTTCCACTAGGGTTGGTTCCATGAATGGATGTCACAGAGGATAAAATGATCTCGCGTCTCCATCTTAATTTCCTTGGACCCGAAGAGGCTTAGAGAATGTTGGATGGACGCGGGGGGAGCCCGGAGGAGTCAAAGATCCAATGCATACATACAAAATCCAAGCTCATTTTGATTTGTATTTGAACGTCATGTTCTGGCACGACTAAAAGACGAGGACTACGAGTTGGAATGGTCCCCCGTCCGTTCAACTCTCATTCCTTGTCCAACGGAATGAAGAATAATGGAGGAGACGAATTTAACAAGGCAAGGGCTGAGGACTCCACCCAATTCTTCCTTCCTTCACATTCCTTGACTCTTCCTTCAAGATAAACTAAAAGTTCTGTGAGATCCGAGGACTACATAGCACATCTCACCCTTTGGAATGGCAAAACTATGTAATGTATGGATCCTACTAGGGTCACACAATCCCGTTGTATGGTTACATTTATTTGAAAATGTAAATCTATCATTCCAAACAATTGTAGCAGCCATTACACAGCAGTGTACATAGTAAATCCATGCAATGTTGTATAAGTTTTTAATTTCAAGATTAGTAGCCGATACATTGACGAGCATTTATTTAAAATGTTAAAAAAAAAACCTTATTACAATATTTATAACCAAAGAAATGTGGGGATTTTTGACATTTGATGGTTGTTTTAGTCATGGAAACCTAATCCTAATATTTACGCCTAATAAGAATGACTCCCAAATTGCGGAAAGGAGGGGGGGAGTTTGGAACTGGATCATAGAGACTTCTCAAGAGTTTCTGGGTCCATCCGGTTGTCTTGGAATTAGCATGAAGTGGAAGACTTTATGAGGACGGATTTTACAAATCCCGCCAGAACTCGTTCACTTGGCGTCTCTTAATTATTTCAAGTTGGACAAGTTCCCTTTTACCATGACTCCATTCCCATGCCATGCCATGCCCCAATCTGCATTTCTCCCTTCCATTCCATTCCATTGCATTGCCTTTCCCTTCCCTCCGTAAGAAATCCTGGAGGGAAAGTTGAGGAGGGAGGAGAGGGAAAAGGGGGAGATTAATTTATGCTCCGCTATTGCTTCGGCTTTACTTGGAAACGGTAGATTAAGTGATTTTCTCGCCTCAGGGCTGTCAACACTCCCATTAATTCCTCATCAAAAACTCCTGGTGAGTTTCAAGGATCCCCTCCACCCAGCATGGGGCTCCAGCAAATTCCCCTCCTCCATCAAATAATGTTTAAAATATCCTTGTCAGATATAGGTGTTAGCCCTCAAATGACCTCCGGCCAACAATTCCTCCCACCCCTTCAATTTAATTGCAAATCGGCTTATTAATCCAGGATCCCTTTTAATGATATCAGACGGAGACATGCAGACACGATGTGCGATGTGATGTGGGCTGTGGCTGTACAACTTCTATTAAGGGCAGAATTAATGCATGTCTGGGATCCACAAGGAGTGGGAAAACCATACTGGCTATGGGCATGGGTTGGTAAATTAAATAGTCAGTCCTAGGATATGGCGCGGTGCAGTGCAGTGTTGAGGGTTGGAATGCAAGGGGTGGCGGGAAACTAGAGACTCGGAGAAACAGATCTTTCGGATGGATGTATGTAATAGTAGACACAACACACACACACAAAATAGGGATTTTCTCTTCACTGAATCTCTGACAAATGACTGTGCTTTTTCTGCCCGAAAGCTCCAGATGAGGCGCTGTTCCAGTGCAATGGAGCTCCCTGCCTGCATTAGTGGTAGCCCCCTCGTTGGGGGGAAAGCAAGAAAAATAACAGAGGCCACACATGTACCCAGCACCTGTTCATCCGTTCATCAACTTGAATAATTACACCGGCTGACCTTTACAACACGTTCTTCTTCCGTCTTCTCCCTTACAGGGTTTTTTTTTGGGGGGGGGGGAAGCAGGAGCAGAGGATTTCTCTCCCCATTTTTGGCGAGAACAATTCAAAATAATACATTTACGTCCTCCACGAATGAACCCTTTAATGGAATTCCGCTTGTAGTGAAGAGTAATGTAGCCATGCACTTTCTCTTCGTCGTAATCATTTATTCTAAGCCCACAATTGGGCAAAGGCAAGGGCGGCTCTTCAGCTCGGCTCATTTTTGAATAATAAAAAATTATATTTTAAATTGCATGCTAACATCTTTTGGCCATGTATACTGAATTCCTCATCGCCTGAATATATATGAGTCGAAAATACGCGAGTTGTAACGGAGTGAGATACAACCCAAAAATTCCTCCATTCCTCAAATGCAAACAAAAAGCATGTTGGAGAGTACAGTGTACAGTAAGGATGAGGATATTTTATATCCGCTCCCATATTATGAACATTAATTTTATAGTTCCGCAATCAGTTTAATCGTTTGTTCTGAGCTGTGAACCCATTGTTGTGTCTTTCCATTGAATGGAGGACTTAAACTTCCTTAGCCCCGGCCCTAGCCTCCGTTTGGCCGTGGCCACTTCAAGTCGAAGAAAAGGGGAATGCGTAAAGACATGGGGACCTTTTGAGAGCCCAAGTAATAAACATACAATTCCCGTCTCCTTTTTACGTTGTCGACGACCATAAAACGGATCTCAAAACTTTTGACGCGGCGGCAAGCCCAGAATTCGACAATTTTGTTTGTGTGAATGGCAGAAATAGTTTAGCCATGATTCCTGGACCGGGAATAAAAACCCAGGCACTTCTATTGTTGTCCACATACCGTAGTGGGTTGGCGGGGGCAGGGCAGGGAAGGAGGATTGGAGTGGGAAAAGGATCTTATTCTGTAAGTAAGTGTGAGGAGAGGGGAAGGTGAGTTAGTTTTTTGGGCTGTTAGAAGAGGTGAAAAGTCATTTGAGACGGGGAGGGACGATAAAGACTAGTTTATTATTGTGTATTTCAAGGGGGGGGGGAAATGTCTCTCTTCGTAAGTGCAGCTGGTGGGGTTTCTCGTAAACTTGTCACCCGACAACTGGAACTCCGCCCGCCTTTCCCCGCACGTTCGCCTCTGGAGTCCAGGAAACTGTCAATTTAGGAGGAAACTTCTGTTTTTAAGTCCCCGCGACCCTTTCCAATTTACTAAATGACGGTATTTATGACAATTTATGTGTAATCTACTTCCGCGGAACCCAGTCACTCAGTCAGAAGGAAAAATTAACTGTCAATTAGAGAAGATCAAATTCTAATCATTTCGATGCTCATCAACTAAACAATTCCTTGTATGTAAGTTACATATATATAAAACTGCACATATTTGTGTAGTAAAATTGCACAGTAATTCAACAAATCTATCTCCATCCAATAGTTGTAGCCTAAGCACAAGCGGACACTATCTTCCACTCATTGGAAAGTCTGAGCACACTCCGATTAGATTTTCAAAATTGACTCTTCCTCGGAACCTTCAAAAATATGTGTTCCTTTCCCCTCAACAAGCAGAAAAGGGGAAGGAATTGCAAATTCTAGTGGTCACCACAAAAACTATTATTGTAGTTGAGTGAAGGGAGTGGAGGTTTAAGTGAGATGAGTGTGATTGTGAGGTCTGGAGAAGTTGAGTGGGGGAGAGAGTCCATCCGCTCTATGCCCTTTCCAGTCCGTTTATCCAGCCTGTGGCTCCCTCAAGAATTATTCTCTGTGGGTTAGGAGTTGAAGGGAGGAACGTGCCTGTTTCAAGAGAGGCTCTCAAATTCCCATGCCACCCAAAAAGGAAGAAGCAGAGCGAGAGATATGTGTGACAGTCCCTCAGACAGACCTCACATAAATATGTGGCTTCCTTGGAGAAAACACACTCCCTCAACCTCGCCACGGCCTGCCTGCCAAGCGCCTGCATTTCCATTCCAAATCCAACTTTAAGAGCCGGGCGCCTTTCCCCATATGGAGAAAGCCCGCTTTCACCCAAATCAAGGCATAACTGACTGGGGGAAAAGTCACCGGCTGCGTTTAACTTCCCACTCCACACTCACGGGTACGTACGTACGTGGTCCCTTGCAGGGTGTTTAATTTTTCCCTGAAATTAATGGCGGGAAGGGGGAGGAATGTACGTACGTATGTATGTGTATTGCGTGCAAATTCCCAGACCCAGTATGACTGGGTGGGGGAAAGTGTGAGCTTGGAGGTAAAACAATAATGCTAATTTAATTCTGGAGTTGCCTCCTTTATTCTAGCCAGTTTGCCTGATGATGGCACTCCTGCTTAGTAATTAACCGGATCTGAATGGTGCTTAATTCTTACTACGGCATGGGTTGTATTTTGTATTGCAGGAAGGTCTCTTTATTTCTTCAAAGGTAAATAATTCCGGGGACTTTTCACGTAAAACAAAGGAGAGGCATGGAAATATTTTTATTTCTTTTGTCATAAAAACACAAAAAAAATCGAAGTATGTAGGGAAAAGGGGGCGAGTAGTAACTTGGGTTGGTTTTTTGGATGATTGTGGAGGACGGAAATTCACGAGGGACAAATATGAAAGTTGCTATGAGAATTGAATAAACATGGACTGGAGGGAGTTGGGGTTCTCGCATCCCGGAAAAGCCCGTAACACTAAATTAACTATAAATGCCGAAATTTAATAGATAGAAATCTGAAACGTAGATTTAGACTTTTAGTACAGAATCGGAGGGCAGACAGTGGAGGCGGAGGCTATGGCTATGATGGGCCCTTCCCTTCCTTTCACTAACATTTTATGAGCTCTTAGCACACTAACAAATGTACAAATTCGAACAAGTAGTTCCCCCTAGTCCCCACCATTTCTCCACGACTCACTAATGTGATTGAATTTCTTTTCTTTGGGAGTCGAACAAGAAAAGGAGCAATGAAGGGGGGCGGCCTTGTTTTCCTTTACATTTCCTTCTACTCACTTCCATGGAATTATTACGCCTTGGAGGGAAACTGCTCTTCCTCCTGAAAGGATTTCCGTGAAGAAGGAAAACATTTATTGATGAGCAGGATATAATTTCCTTGTGGATTCTATTCCAGTTTGTAGTATTTTGAAATAGACCGAAGCCATTGATTAGTTTCTATTATTGGATGGCATACTTATGTTATTAAGTCCCAAGTCATTATCAAGACCACCTTTCACTTTCATTTCTGGACTGCTGCTACATTATCGGACCAAGTTGAGTTTTGACATAATGAGTCAGGGGAAATAGCTCTACAAGTGAAAAGAAATAAAAATTGGATTTCTTACGAAATTCAGGCGGCAACTGTGGTTTTGTATGGATTCGTAATCAAAATCCAAGGAAACCATATCCCCTCCCACAAATGAGTATCAAATCACCAAGGAAATCCATAATGCTACACAACCCATTAGTTTCCTATTGTTTGTGATGGGAGAAGGCATGGAGTCTTTGGGGAATTACATTGTATGGGAACCTGACGCCGAGTAGACTCATTTCTATATTTAGCTACCCACTCCACCCCTTTACATACAGTAGTCACGAACTAAATTTCTAGGTAATTACAGTCTCCATCTTAGCTTTGCCTTTGAATTTATATAAATTACACAGAAAAAACTGCCTATTTTTGTGGCTATAATCCAACAAAAATCAATTTTTAGACTCCATGGATCTTGGTGGTCTGGGAGTATGACCAATGACACTCAACGATTCTCAATTCATAGCTCACTTACTGCATGTATCCCAGGAGGCATTCAAGCCTAAATATTTTATTTGATGTGAAAACCTAACCGCTTGGATTTGAGTTAACTCCTTCCTTCCACACCATGGGAAAGGAAAATTCCATGGATGTGGTAGGAGTGACCTTCCGACTAGCAGAAAAAACTGATGACTATTGCACCGATTACGTGGGACATGAAGAAAGCTATCATTTGGAGGAAGGAAAAACGTTAGTGGGAATCCATGTCCTAGAGAGGAGTGGGGACAATGGGTTTGAAAGGGAGAAAAACAAATACCTTCCTCTCCCCTCCAGGATGCCTGCGTCTGACAACTTTCCTTTATTTCTGTTTCAGTTATCTCACATCAAATGACTTCTGAGGTTCACATGATGTATCCCTTCTTCCTCTTATCCATTCACGGTTCAAATCGGGGGGAAAAAGGCTGTTTATGTTTCCATTTTCACCATTCTCTCCCTCCTCTGCATTTAATGGGTCCGGGGTCCCCGCCTTTGAGAGTAGTTTTTCCCCACGAATCCGTGCCAATTTCCAAGCAAAACACAACTTAAGAGCTAATTGCTCAAAATTTCAAATTTATGGTTTGTCTTTGGACAATGGGGCTGGGCTGTGTATGGAAGTGCATGATTCTCACATCAAATGACTTCTGAGGTTCACATGATGTATCCCTTCTTCCTCTTATCCATTCACGGTTCAAATCGGGGGGAAAAAGGCTGTGTTTATGTTTCCATTTTCACCATTCTTTTCCTCCTCTGCATTTAATGGGTCCGGGGTCCCCGCCTTTGAAAGTAGTTTTTCCCCATGAATCCGTGCCAATTTCCAAGCAAAACACAACTTAAGAGCTAATTGCTCAAAATTTCAAATTTATGGTTTGTCTTTGGACAATGGGGCTGGGCTGTGTATGGAAGTGCATGATCAAAGTCCATTCCAACATTGTGCCAAATCCCGAAGTGCAACTTTAACATAATTACCCTCAAACCCGGGTAAATGTGTATGTGGAATTTCTAATTATTTCTTTAGATGAAATTAAAAGTTTTTCCGGGAGGGAAGGGAAAGGCGGGTTCAGGGCATAGTACGGTTAGAGAAGTAGGTAGGTAGGTAAGGTTCGTGTTGGAAGGGCCACTTGAATTAATCCGTTCTCTAATGCCCACGCACGCACGGACCTGGCCTGAGCCCCGCAGGAGAAACATGTACATCCACTCCTCCATAAAATAAATTAATGGGAAGACGTGAAGAAGATTAAAAAGTTGGTTGAGTGTTTGGGCAGGTGGTGGCATGACAGGGGGGTGGCATGAAGGAATGAGAGGTGAGACGGCAACTAATTTGTTGAAGGAAAGACACAACTTTCTATGCGAAAAAAGACTTAGTCTCCTAGTTAGATTCGCCTTTGGATTTCTCCCGCCTTCAGCTCCTCCGTCCTCCCCGTACGTACGTACGTACGTAATGCAATGAATGGAAAACGAACAAAAAAGTTGAGCAAATGGGATTATGGCTTTTTTTTCTCCTGACTCGGAGCCCAGAGTCCCTGGGTTTGTGCTTTTGCATGCTTTCTCCAGGAAATGAAGGCTGTGTGCCAGGACTGCCAGTGGCGGGAAGGGGAAGTTCATCTCAGCCATTGCCAAAGCCCGGGAGTCGACAAGGTGGCTAATGATCCTGTTCAGACTTTAGCCCTGCTTTCCCCGATCAATTCATCTGGAATGATGAACTGCCACATTCTATTGACGTCTCCGGCGGTTTCTTCCTTTGTTCTCTTGCGGGGATTTGGGAGCAAGGGTCATAGAATCCTCGGAGCCTAAGCACATTACGCGTCCACATTTGTATGGGGAGCTTAATGATAATGTTATTACGCCATGCAACCGTTCCCCCCTTTCCTTCCATCCCGATTCCAAGCCAGAACGGATTTTATAATCTGTTACTTAAATCCGGGGGTGAGGGAGAACACACAACGGGATGGCTTTAATCTGGAATTGTCGCTCTAATTCCTCCCGGCTCTAAAATATTTGATGACTTGGGAAATTAATTTGTTTAGCCATTTCAAATTACTATTATGTCACTCAATCTAAAGTATGGATTCAAGTCAGGATGGATTTTAACCCTTTGGGCCATGGGCATAAAAATCCACTCCGAACAGTACATGAGTATTGAGAACGCTTTGCCCTGGAGAAACAACCCTTTTGAATTGTATGTCCAATACATGTATGGATTGACGAAGCTTTGATATGACAGTGGTGGAAAACTGTTCACGTCCATCATAGCTGATTGCCTGGATTTTATACATCAAATGCGGTTGACTTTAAAAGGCGAAAGTGAAAGTCGACTTTGGTCATTTTCCTCCTTTATGGCCATTTGAAAAGGCAAACCTGATCAGATTAGTTTTTGCCTCCGAATGATGAAAGAGAAGTGGATGGAAGAGGAAGTCTTTTCAGTGTAGGGCTCCCTATTCTAATTCAAGTTTTAAATGCAATGGTGAATACAAAACCCTTGTTTGCCCTCACACAAAGCCCTACTTAACAATGTGGTATAAATATGTAAACAGTTTTTGGAAGAATTTTATGATCTTTCGTAAGCTTTTCTTTTGTAGGGGTTCCAATGGAACTCCTTCGGTTTTGAAAGTAGTGGAAATGGAAGCGGGATTGTGGGGAAGCAGGGCTTTGCCGATTTACTTTGCCATCAGAGAATGGAGAGTCGTGTCTAATTAGTAGATTCAATAAATTTCTGCTCTTTCCAAGCATGCATAAATAACCCCATGCATGAACATTATTCCACGGAGACTAATCGGTCTCAGACGGGAACTGCTCCCGAAACGCTTTGTTCTCCACAAACTGGGCCAGAAATATAGATTGGAGTAGGAAAACTACCAAAGCCTTCTGTTTTCCCTATGGTTTCCTAGCTAAGCTATTGGCTACAAACAAGGATCCCAAAATACCTTTGCCTGGGATGAAGGAGAAAATCCTTACATTTCCGTTAGGGTTACAAAGGTTGGCCCCTTGTATGCTAATTTTCCGTATTTTATATACTGGGGAAAGTCCTACTTTCACTTTGGCAATCAACTCTCAAATTTTCAATCAACGGGCTGATTCTGAGAGTTCCTCTTTGGTGAAGGACAATGGATCCAGCTGCCGTGTTCGTGGATGTAAAGGGCTTTCAAATATTATGATTGTCCTCAAACAATAACTTCTCCAGGGATTTCCTCTGCGACAACTTTTTCTCTGTGGTTTTGACTTGCAGGACTGGACGTGGGGATGAAAACCACGGGCCGAGGACCCACTCATGTCCATTGTTTGTCCGCCCTGTTCTGGCATTGCAGTGGGAGCAGCCACCTAACAATCTGCACGATTCAATTGCCATATCCTCACTTATTCTAAAACTAACTGGAATGCAATTACCCCCTTAATTTTTCTACCAGCTCGTCCCTGCCATTACGACAAATTTAATATTTATTTAACTAATTAAATAATGTCAGTTGAATCTGATTCCATCACATACGATAATGTATGGCGAAACCTAATGCTTTATTTGCATGGATAACTAAAGGCGCTTTTCTCTCGCGGAGATTTCAAATGGAGAAAGCAGGAGGCTAGGACTGAGGAAGGAAAGGAGCAGGGCATTTCGGTCTGAGCTGTAGAGACAGATCCAAATTGCTTCAAAATTTCCCTGTCGTTCTCCTTTGTCTTTTTGCTTTCACAAATGTTTCTCACTCTAAGCGAGCTAGGTGAGTTCTAACTGCTTTCTTGCCACATGCGAAGGACCGTCTATCCTTATCTGAGGGTATTGGAATGGATAACTAAAGGCGCCTTTCTCTCGCGGAGATTTCAAATGGAGAAAGCAGGAGGCTAGGACTGAGGAAGGAAAGGAGCAGGGCATTTCGGTCTGAGTTGTAGAGACAGATCCAAATTGCTTCAAAATTTCCCCGTCGTTCTCCTTTGTCTTTTCGCTTTCACAAATGTTTCTCACTCTAAGCGAGCTAGGTGAGTTCTAACTGCTTTCTTGCCACATGCGAAGGACCGTCTATCCTTATCTGAGGGTATTGGAAGCGTGTGGTTTGTCTGCATCGAACCCCTTTCCTTTCTTTACCCCTGATTTGTGGCTTTCATGTGACGTGCTAAAATGTCAGAATGTCATCCTTTGGAATGCGTTGCTGGTACATTACTAGCTACACTAGTAGGGGGCAGTTGTGATTGCGTGAGACAAAATTATAATCTGATGGTAATAAGAACAAGCAATACTCATAGCAAATTAACACAAGTGGACTACTTTTTATAATCCTAGTTGAGAATAATTGAATGGGTTTAGCCACCATTAAAAATGAACTGACTGGAATTCGTGGTGAGTATTAAGGCCGTCAACAAGTTCAGAGACTTTCCTCCCTCACATCCCCAAATCTTGACGTTGTCAGCTAAATGGAGAAAGATTATCCTATTTCGAAGTAACATTAAAGTGTGACCTCACATTTGTCAAGATTTGGTTGTTCGGTGTGACGGAATGCCCAGGTTTGGGTGAGACTTTCGGGGGAAGGAGGGAAAGGATGAAGGTGAAAACCCTTAGTCCCTCACGTCTCCAAGTGGACACTCGGGAGGAAGAGAAAAAGAGACGGAAAGGATTATTGGCGAGGAAATTGAGTGAATTGGGAGTCGGGTCCCATTCCCTTTATTTTGAGCGAACCAAGGGGATCCGTGGATCCGTGAAAGTCGACAAAGAAAGAGACACAGATAGAGCGGGGAAAGCATTTCAGCCAACCAAGAAAATCGATGAAGGCGAACCAACCGGGGTCCCCCGTCCGAGATGCTATTCAGGATTGGGCATTCATTTCATTCGTCCGCTTGCCACGGAAGGACAACTTTTCTGGTGTCCACGGGTCCTGAGCCCCACGGTCAGGGGAGCATCCCGACAACTGGAATAATATAAAGTCCGTCCCGAGTGTGATAATGTGGGGGGGGGGGGGGAAGTGTTTGGATCCCGTCCGAAGCCTCGGCCTTCCTCTGAACTTTGCAAGAAAATTTCCTCAACAAAGCCTGGATTTTTGACCCAAATAATGATCCCCGGTTTCTCCGTCCGTTGTCTCCACTCACCCGCACTCCACTTTCCCCGCACATAAAACGATGAAGAGAAAAGCATCATTTTTATGACCTAAACGGGACAATTTCATTTGGCCGATAAAATAATATTTTTTGAGGAGTGGGAGTTTGAGACCGTGGACGGCCGGCGGTCTAAACGCGAGGTTCCACACAAAGTCAGCTCCCTGCTTTCACTTTCACTTTTACTCAGGGAAGTCGCTGTTCTGGAGCTTTAAGCTCAGCTTCTCCCTCCACAGCAATTACACTCCCATCTCGTCCTTCCCGAGCTCCTACTTTATGTGTAATCATATGTAATCTCTTCCCTTCAACTTCCCGAGCCGCCGCCGCCGATTTCAACTTAAACTGCTGAGTACGGAGTGATAGTAAATAATGCATGGGTCGGGGAAGGATTTTTTTTTGGGTCATGCCCGAAAAAAGTCCACATATTTATAGTCAAGTGGTTTAGGAGTGGGGGGAAAAAGAGGAGGAATAAGTATTACACTGGGATATTTTTAGGGAAGAAAGTGGCGGATTGTGGAGGAGGATTCTTCTTCAAACCCATGCCATAGCCAACTTCCCTCAAACTGGTGAGAGAGAGGCAGGAGCCAAGACTAAAAATATTGATTGTCAAATGGGGAGAGATTGCTTTATGATGTGTGTAATACACTTTTTCCTTCTCTCATTTCTCTAACTACCATTCCCCGTCTGCTCGGATCCCTCACACAATGTAGGCTGGAAGCACGTTCCTTCCTCACAATCCGTGGAGAAAGTCTCCTTTCTCTTAACCGGAGGCTCGGGACCCAAACCTAACTTCGTTTCCATAGGATGAGTGAGTGGGATGAGCGCATTTATAGGGAAAGGCGCTTGAGATAATCAGGGATTTTTTTTGCACTGACTCAAACATTGTTTTTTCTCTTTTTCCCTCTCTTCCCTTGGACAGGCAATCACAATAAAGGGAACGGGAAAAAAAGAAGAAGAAGAGGAGTTCCACGGAAAGGGTTCCGGCTTCTTCCCCCTCAACTTTCCTATTCCAGGCAGTCCAAACGAAACGCCGTCGTTGGAAGAAGAAGAAGGCAACCAAAGTTGAATCGATACTTTTCCTAAGAACAAGCACGGCTCATCTTGAGGGAAGAAGAAATTGCACTCGTTTTGAACCACACTTCTCTTCAACTTTCTTGGGCCGGTGCCTTGAAACAACACAAATGTGAGTTCTTTCCATCCAAACCTTCTTCAGTTGGCTTGAGTGTACGTAAATATTTTTGCAAAAGTCGGAGGATGGGGAGGTTGGAATCTTTGCATTTGAGCAAAGTGTGATTTAGACAACTTGAGGGCTTCGCTCGCTCCCTCCTCAGCATCAACTTGAAGCGTGAGGCATTGAACAGGAAATCATTTGCACCAAATGTTCCCTTTCTCGTAACCTGGGATTGATTTACTTGCCAGAAAGCAAAATCAGAGTTAGGAGTTTTGCGGGGCAAAATTTAAAGTTGTTTCAGGGAGTGAGGCACTGCCACGGGGTATTAGTTCACACGGTGAAAGTGTGATCCTACCGGTATCGTAGTTTATGCAAATTGAGGTCGCAAGACATGAGCCTTAAGCATGCAAATTACTTTGTCCTTCTTCCCCGTCCTCAGTTTTCTTATCATCTTTGGTTTATGGGCGGCGGCATAAGCATAAAGTTAACTGGAGTTCTTCATTAACTGGCCCCAAACTGACTCCAGGTATTGAGGAAAAGCAGAAGGACCCTCCTTCTACTAACGCAGACACAGATGTGTTTGCCAAAATTTCTGAATAAATTAATATTTATTTACAATCCAATTCATTTCTTCAACATTGTAAAAACGAGGCTTGGATTGAAATGGGCGGCAGGAAAAGGAGTTTAATTTTCCAATTGCCCACCAGTAGGTGTTTTTGATAATTGAAAATAACAAGTTGAGGAATGCCCTCGACGCGGATGTGTTTGCAATTAACGCTACATGTAAAGATGCCGAGGGATTAGACGAGTAAGACGAAAGCATGTGTTGGTCTTTGTGGGGACTAATTAGTTGAAGGGGAATCTTGGTGGAATTAGAGTTTGCGAACCATAGAATTGCCTTCCCTTTGCATAGTTTCTGCATCCAACTTCCAAAAGTTCCGCAATGCACTTCCAAATGATTTGGAATGGAAGCGACGGTCCTCCGGTTGTCTTCCTCGGCAAATTGTGATGCTGTGAAATTTATTAGAATGTAAATCAGAGGAAGGGACTGCACATTTTCTAAATGACAAAGACCAGGGACTTGTGTCTTTTCCCTTTGTTCCACAAAAATTTGGGTTGACGAGTAAATCCTCTCAATACATCACAAGAATGAATCCTTTGTCTCACTCAGCAACTTTGAAATAGTCAAAATTCTTGTCACGCCGAGTGAAGGGAAGCGTTTCGTTGGGTGAACCAATGGAAAAGCCGACACACATGATCCTCGTTTCCCTTCTCCACAAATGCACATAAAGTTTTTACTTGGAGGAACGACGAGGATGGCTCCCCGCTTCTCTTCCCATCTCTTTTTGACAATTAATAACACACGAGTGTGTTTCGTTTTTGACAAAGCTGTCTGCTTTAATAGTGATGGCCTGTCAGGCTTTGCGTTCATTATCATTACCCAAAACCAAGCAATGCCAACTCGAGGAGAGAACAGCTAGTCCAATCCTCCCTTCTTCCGAAACAACGACGAGACGACTGGAGTCGGATGTGTAATACAACGCCTGTTGTGGAAAGGAACCTCCTCCAGGGTCGTCATTAATTCTACAAGCATTTATTCTTCTGTAAATCCTGGAATGAGCACGGTTGCTCTCGTTTAACTGGGTTTTTGTAACTCGAGTCCTGCCTGGGAACTTAAATTAACACATGTGTACAATGCATTTTACCAAACAAATCCAGACATCGGCTGAATAGAATTTTATATTTTAGAAAATACCAGCCAATAAAAGTAGTAATGAAAATAATTGCAGGGTTTCTCTGGATTTTCAGTAGTCAGCTCATTTTCTACAGCACTGGTTCCACCAAAAATCAATTTCAATGCATTTTCCGCATGCAAATCCTGAGAATTCATCAGCTGCACTTTTGGAGAAATGCTGTTTTAGTAGAAACCATGCACATGCAAAGATAGGTTTAGTTAAGAAAAAATAAATACATGGTGTATGCCAAACTGAGCTCGGAAAACTACCTCTGTATTCCTCACCCAATGTTCTGGGTTTGAAGTTACTAATTTCAGCTTCATCAAGCGTATCGCCGTGCATTATTTTTACACATGCTGGCAATAAATCTTTAGAGTCTATTAGCCAGAAAATTAGGAGAATAGAACACGACATACACAAATTTCAAAGAGGAATCCAGTAGCAAAAGTAAATTGGCATGTTGTATTGGATTTGTTCAATTTCCAATTCCAATCCAGTTCGATTTCCTTGAATTTACACGCTGTCCGTACATTTATCCACAGTTGAGGACCTTTGAGGAATTTTTTAGAGTTTGATTAAATCCCTTAGAATTCCATCCCGGTGCTCACAATTCAATAGATTAAGGTTTTAGCATATGAATGAATATTGAATTCGGAGTGGAGGAACTTTTTCTTTCCCTCTTTAGATTTTTGCTTGGAGCGTGAAAAAGGAGTGGAAGAGGATGCAGATATTGCATCACTCGCAGTCACTCAAAAGTTCAATTAATCAATGCTTTCCCGCTTTCAAATTTTATGAAAAACGCTTCGATTCCCTCCTTTCCCTATTCCACGGCCAGAGAAAGTGAACGGTGGGGTTGGATGGTACTGGAACTACTAGGAAATGCCTTGCCTATTTTTTCTTATATCCAAATCCATGGACGTGGATGTCAATAGGTAGGGAGGGTTTGGGGGTCTTCATTTGATTGAGTTGTGAAATGCGAAGGTAAGTGGGGTTGTTATGAGGTTCTCATGAATAAATCAAAGAGAAGGGATGAGAGGGAAAGAAGAGCGGAGACAGGGACCTTAGACTTGTTCTTATCGTGAACAGATTTCTATGTTTGGGAGGGAAATCCATGCGTGTGTGTGGGGAAAAGGGCTCCTATTTTTATCCTCTCCTTTCCATTTGCCATGAATTATTGTGCAGGCTGTAAAATACACTTGTCTCATCCCTCCCAGCTCTTTCCTCTCACTTATCTTCACGTGGATTCCCCATCCTTTCCCACACACACACACACACCGGGGGAAAGGCCTGCCTGTCCCAACCCCACCCCTCCTCTGCTCACCCACGAAAATCTCCCTGCCTCGGCATTTTTCTAACTCCCCCCCTCTATAAAATGACCCGAATGGCACCCAAGTCAAGTGGAACATTGGGGCTGCGAGTCCGTGGCGACACCCCTCCAACCCTGCCGTGTCCCTCCAGTTAATACAGCAGTCTCTAATGTGAAGATCTTCTTTTTTCTACCCAGTCAGCTCCCTGTCTGTCCATCACATCTTTAATTCCACTGCAAGATTCTCACATTGAAGAAAGGGATGTCAAATATTCCCTATTTCTGCAGATAAGCTAGATACAAGAACTCATTACTCCAATAGAGTTGCACCCGGTGACGTGACACCCTAAGTTGACATTACACTACTGGGAATGTTATTGGGGTTCATAGGAAAGGATAATATTCTTATGGGTGGCCTGGCTCTCAAGACGTGGTGTCCCCGGAACAAACACTTCCAAAGACCCTCATATGTAATTACATGGGGAGAGATTGAAGTGACAATTTGATGGGAATGGCCGGGTCATCCCATGCGTGGATGTGGATATTGGAGGGTCCGGAAGTGAGGTCAGCTAAGGACCAACGGGGAAAGCGGAAGGGAGGACTACTTTCTCTTTTCCTCTTGACTGAATCCTTGGACGGGGACGTGGCCGGGTGGGTTTTTTTTTGTAACTGGAGGTAGGGTGGATCCGTTTGAACCTCTTCCCCTGGCCCTGTCATGTGAAGGAGACATATGCACTGAAAACAGTGGAAGTGAAAAATCATCAGAAAGGATATCCAAAGCCCCCTCCTCGTGAAATAACCATTTGCTGTTCTTCCCAAAAACCCAGGGAGGAGGAAGAAAAAGAAATTTCTTTTCATTTTTTCCTTTCGTGTCGATGGCATCGAGCCAATCGTAAAAGATGAGAGGGTTTTCCTCATCATAAATAATTTCTTGTCATATGTGTAAAGCTCTTCTTCTATCCAAATGGTTAGCGTATCTGTTTGGATTGCCGATCCGGGGATTCCTGGGTCCAGCGTCCAAGTGAAAAGCCTTTCCCCCCCCCCCAACCTCCCCACCAATGAATCCCCTTTCCCCTCCCTCTTTTTTTCTCTAAACGTCTCATAACTTGTGGAAAAGCCTCCTTTCTCCGAATGATCTTCTCCCTCTGCCGGTCCGTACTAGGTCACCGTCATTCACACTTGGCTCAAGTGCCGCCTTTGGAGTTGACTTGACGCCCAACTTTCAGGCCCTGTCACATGCTTCCGCCCTCCAATCTCCTATCACTGCAAGCCCTTCGCTTCTCAATTCCACTCTAAGTCCCTTGACGCGGCTTTCGGCGATTGGTCGAGTTGATTAAATTTGACACTTTTTTCTTTCCTGGAATTCCTAACTTTGGGTGAGAGGGGAACCTAAAGCAGCAGTCCACTGCACATTCAATCTACAGGCAATCCTGTCTCTGAGCTCATCAATTCATTTCCACTATTTAGTAAAAAAAATTATTTAAATACTAACAAAATATATGCTGAATAATTGTGTATTTACGATTTTTGGGTTTACTCAAACTGGCGGGGTATGGTAGTGGGAAATTTATATCTCCGCGCGACGTTATTTTGGAAACATTGGAAACTGCGTAGTTAAGGAAATGTGGGGTTGTATATTTGTGGGGGGAATGGTAAGCGTGGTAAAGTAAGTCCATTGTTGTTTGGCGTTGGAAGTAATAAATACAGCTGGAAAGTCAGATTCGAAGAGCGGACAACTTAATTAAGCGTGAAAAAGAAGCGCCGAGTAATTCCATTTGTTCCGTGAGGCAAGCATTAAGGAAGTACATGTGCACATACTTAAGAAGTGAGCCTGGGGAATGGAGACTAGGACTTGGGGGCTGGGAGCTAGTGCATCCAACTGCACAGAACGAAGTTAGACTTATTTTGAGAGAGAAAATAGGAATTATTTGATGAAATGGATAAAATACAAACAAGTAAAGGCAAGTCGTTAGGAAAGTTAAGTACAATGTTGTCTTAACGGCTTGAACATAAATGAAATAGGAGAAAATGGTCGAGCGGAAGGAGGAGGAGAGAGAAAGAGGGTATCCAGCCCATCACTCCATCCTCATCCTATTATTCTTTCCCTCACAAGTCACTTCAGGCCGGGAGTGCCCGTATATTTTAATTAGGATTTTCCTGAACCCAAAATAAATGAATGAGAAGAATCAAGGCGAACAAAGTTCAACAAAGTCAAGTTAAGTCTCCCCAAAAAGTTCAAATCTCCACAAACACAAAGGAATCAAATGTCGTCCTTGTAACCTCACCTTTCTCTCATTTTTCCATCCTTCCCCTCCCAGAAATTTAACTTGTAAATCCCGACTTTGTTGCTAAGTAAATCTGGGCAAGGGTATTTTTGGTGAGGATCCTTGTACTTGAATGACTTTGACTGTATCATTCCCTGTAAATAATTAGATCCGTTCATTCAAAGACCAACTTCGAATCTGGCAGGCTGGTTGTGCTGCGCATCAACGTACGACTCCTCGGATCCATCGACTATGTAAAAGAAAGCAAAGAAAACTAATTCTTGGGATTCGTTGAAAAAAGTCGAGCTTTTCCTAATGTACGAAGGGGAAGAGACGCGGAGTTCAACTTCTTTCCGGCTTCTTCGTCCCTAGCCCGTGTGCCTCAAGAATGGAGCTCACAAGGAAATTTAATTGAAGAGTTCGAGTTTAAAAGAGTTCTCACGGAGTCCCGAACCTGGGCGTGTGGGCGTGGGGGGATGCCACATTGAGTACACAAAGCCTTTCTTCCCCTCACAATTATATTCCATGAACTTACTATGTATGTGTATATTCAATTACGGGTCCTTCTGTTAGCTTCCCTCCAACCCATGGCAACTAAGACACACTTTTTGTGTCCTTTCCTCAAGTGCTTCAAAGCACAGACTTTGATACTTACAATCACATTCCGTGAAGTCTTCTTCCAATTTATTCAAAATTAAACATGCAAAGCGTGGGAGAAAGGTCTGGAAATTAGGAAGAAGGAAGCCTAATGGAGGAGCGCGGAAAAAGAAGAAAGTCCATGGGATAGAGTGCCATGACTTGTTTCCTCTTAAATGATTCTCAGCACCTAATCAGAGGAAAGGGTCGTGAGAAGAAGGAGGCACGGGCCAGGAAACTTCCTTCAAACACTTCTCATTATACTGGTTTGGAGAAAAAAAAAGTTGAGAGTTTTCCTATCTGACTGATTCCTGATGAACGGGGAGGGAGCGGAGAAAGCAAAGAAAAAGTCGGATAATTTTCTCTCGCCTTCTTCCTTCCACGTGTTTTGGGTCAGGTAGTTTTGCTTGGCAAAACGTTAGGAAACGTCAAAGGGAATCAGGACTGTTTATGGTTGAGTAGAGTAAATACACGGACGCGATGTATACGACAGATGGACGGGGCTGGGGCGGGAGAAAGTCCAGGGTGAAACACCACGGTGAAAGTCAGTCAAGACCCAGGACGTCGTAAAAGCTTTCCGTGATTGGTGATTTTGTTTCGCATGCCGAATAATGCGATATGGACTTGGCAAGGCGTGATACATCAGGAGAACGAGGAGGGAAACCAGGCCAGTGTTATATACCCAATGTCTGCCCTGCACATTGTTTTGGCAAACGGCCCATTAGACCCACATCTTCTCCATGGGATCCAAACCCAATGCATCCGACTGACTACATTCTTACATAAACTCGCGGGACGCGTTGTTTTTAGAAAAGCGGCGGAAAAATTGGTTTTGCTGTACACTGGAACGGGAAGAAAACATTTTTTGTACTCTCTCGGCTTACACCCTGTTCTGGACTATACAGACGCTTAATCTTCTGCACTATGACTTATTGTCGTCACTCGCTTCGTTGTTTTCATTTTTCGAAAAGGATGAACTTCCGCGTTTTTTTTATACAACAAGCACCACAGTCCAAACCACGCCATTCATCTTCTGGCCTGAAAGGCTCTCCTCTTTTTTTTACTTGGCTGAAGTCATTTTCCCCCGCATTGACCCAATTTTTCTAATATTGATTAATGATGAATATTAAATAGGATCCCATCCTCTTCCACGTCTATAATTTTACAATTTCTTAGAAGTAATGTTCAATCTTTCAAGGAAATTACATGGGGTAGATTTAAACGGGATAAAATAAACATACACCACCCATTCCTGGCTGCCAATCCCTAAAATATTATTCTAGTGGATTTCAAGAGTAACTTTCGAACCCACTTTGGCCGTCTTACTCCGAATAATCCAGCTTGACGGGAAATGAGATATGTGAACGTCAATATTACCAGGGAGGAATACAAATGCCGTAAAATTATAAAAGGTAGTCGGATCCTCCGTCGAACCGCCGCTGGAAATGAAGATAAAACATGGAAATGCAAATTTGAGGTACCCACAAGTGTGGGGATATTCAAACCTCGTGCCATGTTATTCCACGTCACCTTCAAACCAGGCTCAGGTCCCTCCCATTGTACCTTGAAGGCTGGACCTCCTGCCATCCTCCCTTGATCTAATCAGTGTAAATGTGCATTCTCCCAGTAATCGCATCTCACACTCTCTCCCCCCGTACCCTTTATTATTACGCGGTGAAAGTCTGTGTGAAAGTGTAAACACAGATGCTTACGACCCAAGCTGCCTGGGACCCTTCTCCGGGCTCAGGGATTCATATAACTCGGGAGAGTGGAAAGCAACAGGAAATAAAAAGTAAAGGGCGAGTGGAATTGGAAGCCCCGCCCATTTGAATTCCTGGGAGCCGTAAGTTGGAGTTTAGAGAAAGTGATTTCCGTCGTGGCGACGGGGAACGAAGAAATCAGCATAAACATTCTAGTCCCGCTCAAGGAGGAGGACGGCTGGCCAAACCCAGGCAACATAAATGTGCTTTCTCCTCCCAAAATAAATTTAAACGCACTCCACTCCAGTCCGTTTCTCCTTCTTTTTTTTGATATTCCACGAGTCACCGGAAAGTGAATCAAGGGAAGAGAGCGTCCCGCCAATGTCAAGCCAATGGAGTTGCCTGGATGAAGTGGGTTGGGTGTATGTATGTTAGTATGTGTATATGTGGGGCACCCCAGCCTTCGTTGCCGAGTCAGCTCACGTTGCCCGCGAGGAGGGAAAAAGCCAAGTTTTAACAAACGGAAGTTTTGAAAACGGGTTGTCGTGTTTCGCAAACTAAACTGGAGAAACATGCATGGGGACTCGGGAGGATGGAGAGTAAACGCGGCGGCGAGGCTTCCACGGAAGGAAAACCCGTTGAGAAATGGAAATGGAGGGACGGGTGACGGTGGCCAAATGCCGCGTGCTTTCCCTTTCCCCCTTGACTCTTGGGGACGAAGGAATCTGGAGGTAGAGGAACAAGGATTCCGGCAGGCCGTAGCAGAACGGGGACTGAGTGACTGGATTCATTGGTGACTCTAAATGCTCCATGTCCTGTCCGCTCCTCCACTGGGACTCCAATGCATACCAATCCAAACCCAAACTCCATTCAGAGATAAATCACAGGCCCAGGAGTCACCACCGGCAAACCCAACTCCTGTCACCCACCTCTGCTCCTTATTCCACCACTACCACTACTCCGATCCGATCCGCTTTTCCTTCCATTGAGGGGGAAAATAACTTTCATAATTCTCCAGTTGCGGCCTCATATCTTACCTTATGTATGTCACTCACGTCAAACACAATCAATCAACCGCAAGGCCCATTCCCTTTTTTACATCCTGCTAAGCTGGGAAACTAAAAATCAAAACACAAATCACTCCGCCTTCCGAAAGCACTTTAATACTAGAGTTCTGGACCAAGCTGTATCATGGTGGGAGCCACATCGCTCTAGCCATGACTGGAATTTCTTATAGACTAAAAAAACCTAAAAAATTATGCAAGAACATGAAACCGTGTAGGCAAAGGGAGATGGATTGGTGTTCATTTTGGCACCATTTGCTTTTCCAAGGAGAAAGGCTGGTGGAATGAGGTATATTCAAAGTGTGGGGTAGGGCGTGGAATTTGGGAAAACACATGCATGGATGGTTGGAGAGGAATGAAGACTCATTTTAGACGCTGAGGAGAAAGATGCAATACAATAGCATGGAGAAAGCCGTCAAAGTAACCGCACCGTACCACGCGTAGCCAGGGGGCAAACTTGGTGTGAAGGAAGGAGAGGGAAAATTGAGTGGGTTTCTTAGCCTCCAAAAAAGAAGCAGACGCTGGGAAGGGGTTACCAGCTCCTGGATCCCCATGTGTTGGGTGAAGGAAGGGCCCCTCCGCATTTCCAGTGCAGGGAAAGATAAGACATGTCAAACTATGGCCAAAAGATAAAACATGGCCTGGCAGGTACTTGAATGCGTGTTTTTCCTCCATGGCTGGAGGGGGAAGGTGAAAGTTCCTTTGAAAGTTTATGGAACTGACTAACTCCTTCCCGTGCTTTCTCCGAGGCTCCTTTCTTCCCTTCAACCAGCGAGAACTGGGCATGAGGACGAGGAGGGAAGTCCGGCTTTCACTTGGCTTTCATGGGTTCCACGCGCCCCATAGTCCATTCCCGTAACCCGCTCAGTAGATGAAAATATTATCACGGGGCCTTTTCATTCCAGATAAATTGAGAAAATGACCAGAGCGATCCTTCCGTGATTACTTCGAACAGTTACGCCACGGATATTTCTTTTGGGTTTGTGCTTTCACTTAAGGTCGGAGTGCGGGTGGGCTTGGGGAAACTGAACCCAATTCCTTTCTAATATAATTCTTCTCAGCAAACATCGCTCCGCGACTCAAATAAGCTACAAAAGCAATTCAATGCCTTAAATCCTTCCCGGCTTAAGTGTATCAAGTTGTATCGTGCTGTGCAGGTGATACGTACAAGGGGGGGAGGACGTGCCTCTGAGATTGAGCACTAATCCCACTCATTATGTTTGAATTGGTCTAGTTATTTTCCAACCCTGTGGTTCTTCAAGACAAAATAACTCAACCAGATCCTTACAAATATCTCAGGTTTCTACAGTTTCTCTTTTTCATCATATCCACGCTGCAATGCAATTGCACATGTGCGCTTCTGCCATTCAAACTAAACCATACAATTCGAATCAATGTTATGCAGATTTTCAATGTATTCAATTCAATATAAAAATAATAGTATTTATTTGGATGGCTGACCAGGCCACCAATCACATTTATTTATCAAAAGAAAATTGAATTTAAGCTTTGTTATTGCATTCCTGTTTTACTCCGCTAGCGGTCACGCCACGAGGTGAGGGCGAAGGCTTAATAATCTCCCTCCATCTTCCGGAACAATTTCACAATTCCCATTTGCCCGTGCCCAGTTATGAGGAAAGTTGCACAAGTTTATTTATTGTCCGGTTTTATTATCCTTTTGAAAAGCTTTCTTGTAGAAAATCTTAAGGGAAGGAGTGAGAGAGCGTCTTCTTCGAAGCACATTATGACACTTCCATTCCATGTGTACGACTAAAACTTGAACAATCGTTTCGTGAAGGGGAACTGCTATCCCCCCGCTTTTATCCAGCCAAACCTTAGTAGTAAGTGGAAGGGCCAGAGTAGTTTTGAGCGATTTAAGAGGAAGGCCTCGAATTAGACACAAGTTCTATCTTTCCCCTAAGAATATTTTCTCCTCCCAAGAAGAGCCGGGCGCCCAAGATCCGAGTCCTCGAAAGTTGTTGGAAAGGCTTTGGATCCCCTGCACTTCCTTTCGAATTGCAATCCCCCATTTGGGAGGAGAAGGCCGGGTCCGCTCCAGCACAAGTCAGAGTCAAATCTTAATATGCAACTAATTATTTTACGCTCTTGTGAATGTCAAGCGCTTGTCGAGTTTTACTCACATTACGACATGTCTTACCCAGACGACACAGTCAGTCCACCCTCCACTTTCACCCAGCACTGTACTGTACTGTACGTAAGCTTCTCAAAAACTAGGAAAACTTTCTCCAAGTCCTCGAGACATTGCCGATTGCAACAAATAATACGACACACTCCATCCCACCACCACAGCAGCCCAGCCTTTACACTCACTCTTCCTGGTCTCCCCACTGAATTCAAACTCCATGAACGTATTATGCATAATTCCATTTCCCTTGCCAGCAGTTGAAGGGGAAAGAAGGAATAATGTTTATGCCATGCCCACACAGACAGAGGAGCGACCTTCCATAGGAATTGTGGCTATTGCAATGTGGTGAAGGCCACAGGCATTTCTCTCTACTTTCCCTCGTCCAGAATTAATAAGACAGTGAAATAGAGGAATGGGGTTTCCAATCGTGGCAGCCAGTTATGACGGAAACCCTTTCTCCCTCCATATTTCTGGACGAAAGAGAGGCAGGCATGGAACTTATGCATGGGAAAGATGTGGCTCGTTCGTTCCACAGCGTACGGGATCCATCTGAGAGTTGAGGGACGGCGGCTACCTTGTTGAAGGAAACGGAAGGAGGGCCAAGGAATGAGGAATGGGTTATAGGGAGCTGAGGAGAAAGCCACAGAATACAGAGAGTTCTCCATACATTTCTCCCTTGTCTCCTGTCAAGACACTCTTGAAATTTTCATTAAGCCTTTCCCCTGGTCTCCTGAATAGTTTTTCTTTCTTTCCTGTACCGTGGACCTAACGTCGTCTAACCCTGACTCCGAAGCTCATTCCGCCGTGTCCAAAATGACTTGTGTTGTCCCACTCGGAACAGCATTATACTTTCTCACTTGAAAACTTAACTCATTCATCTCCTTTATTTTTTCGAAGCTCATTCCGCCGTGTCCAAAATGACTTGTGTTGTCCCACTCGGAACAGCATTATACTTTCTCACTTGAAAACTTAACTCATTCATCTCCTTTATTTATTCCTGAGCCCAGGAAAAAAATATTACTCCGCTCACAACTCATTTCTGGGAAATCCATTGGATGGAGGGGCATGGAAAGTGGTCCTTTGTGGATTCCTATTTCTGTTTGTTATTGCTCAAAATGGACAATTCATATGTACATTTTCTGTTCCGCCTATTTGTGGTGAGAAAGAATAAAAAGAACAAGTCAAAAGTGAATCGTCGTTGAGGTTGTACTCAAATTAAATCTCGTGTGACTACAATATTTTTGTACATATGACTTGGTACTGAAGTAACCTAGTATTCGATTTGTATTCCGGAAAGTCCCCTATTTTATGTGGTCGTACAACCCGGGGATACGCACGTAAATACGACATAGTTCAAATCCCAACAGTACTTTGAGTTTTCACTTTGTCTCCCAACTACTGCATGGCAATTCAGAGGCAGGGAATTTCATTTTGCTGATTCTCAATTCCTTTATACTTTCAACTTTAAATAGATTAGAAGGATGTCTAAAGTCGAAAGTTTCTAATTAGCCGGGGGTAAGTTCGGTGAACTCTGGCTATTATAAATGAATTACAAGAACATTACGCATACACATGGCATAAATTTGTCAGTTCTTGTTAGCTAAGAACTTCGTCCTTACCTGAACATTTTAATGCATAAGGGATTATTATTCATAAACTTCGTCATGGGCGCGACACTTTTCTCCTTCCCCGTAATTTCATTTATGCTAATCCGTAACTTTTATCCGCTCAAAAATCCCCACTGAGCACTTCTCCTCACTCAACTCTGACTTTTTATAAAATTCACTCATTCATTTCCAAACCCTTACAAATTACGTGTTATTATGAAAAAGTAAAGGGCCATATGTCTAGTAGTGATTATTTGGTTTCTAAAATCCAGGCCTTTACATACGACAGACACGACGGGAGTGGGACCAATCCACTCCATATTTATTATCCAATTGTAATCCCGTAAACCCTTTCCCTAATTTATTGAGTGTTTCAGTGCTTTTGAGTAGATTCTCTAATGTGATTCCGCAAACTTTGGCAAGCCGTCCTGGTGGACGTACGTATAAGTCGAGTATAGTAGTACCTATACCATCTGCGTTGTTGCACCTCATTGAACTTTGGTTTAAAATGTGCAAAACCAAGGTTTTCCCCCTACCCAATCCCCGGGTTTTATTAAGCTGGGGAAAATGGGGAAAATGGGTAAAATAATATCACTGGGTAGTGGGGAAAATGCGTAAAATCAATTTAATTTTAATTAATTTTAATTCGAAATTAATGACAAATTGGGGCAAGGAATACAATTTCAAACAGCTCTGGTGTGTGGAATTTAAACACCATTTATAGCTGGAGATAATCTCAAAAGTTTACACTTTCACATAATACATTCACACACATAAGGCAATTTCACTTAATCCATTACAGTGATGGAATGCTGATGCAGCGGACGCTGAGATATATAT